>JAUTXW010002189.1:0-250000 GCA_030620095.1 Kuschelorhynchus macadamiae | reverse complement strand
CGAGTAGCTCCAACTCGTGAGGAGGAACTGGAACTTGGGGTGTTTGCGGTTGTGGCGGGGGGCTGTCAGATTCAGGCCTCATGGCTTCGGGCGGCATGGCCGCGAATGGGCGGCCATCAGGTGGCTCAGCGGCCGACAAGCAGCTCAGAGAGTAGCTGGTGTTTGTTAGCGGTGCGCTGAAAAAGAAATCAGGATATTATTGTATTATATCAACACAGTTTAACGAAATTAAATAATAGAATAAAAATGGTAATTTAATTGTGCTAAGTTGGTAAATTTTCAACACGAGATCCATTTGCTATTACGTAATGTTAGTTGTCACTCATTTAAAATCTTTTGGGCATATATATAACAACACCTATGTAAATTTCTTTGTCTAATTAGGGATAAAGATGTATAAGGGGAAAGTTTCTTTTCCCGGAATATTCCAGGAACTTTACCCATCCCTGGGAAAATTCGAAAAAAATGGGAATGCTAATTTTCCGCTGTTTATAAAAAAATTAATGCAATGTACTAATGAAGGTTGTTTTATTTATTTTTTCTACAGTTGTGCCTACTTAGAAAAGAGAGAAACCTCGTTTTCCATCACTCGCTAAGACAGTGTTGAGTCGTTTTATAAAATTGAGAATATTACTTTTCAGATATTATAAGAAATGTAATGCAGTGTACTGATTGATGTAGGTTGTATACTAACTATTTTTCATACTGCTGTACCTACCTAGAAAAGAGCTAAACCTCGATTTCCATCACCGACTAAGACAGTTTTGAGTTTTATAAAAAATAGTGTTATTTGGGCTGTATATATTGTTTTCCCAAGTTAGTTTGTACACTCAACTAAGGGCAATACCTATAAGTGATAGGAAAAAACTTGTAAAGTTTTACCTAATTCACTAGCATTTTTTATCAGGTTAAATAAACGTTAAACGAATAACACCAATAATAATGATGCTCTTCAGTTTCCTAAAAGATACTAAGCAATCCGACTATATAATATGGTCCACATATTAAAAACTCGGTAAATTTCCTTTATCCGGAACTTCCCTCGTTATAAATTTTTCATTTTATTGGAAATAGTGAAGTAAGTGTAACCCAATTTAGTTCAGCAGATTGTCATCACATTACAAAGCGTGTTCGTGGATTTAGATAACATTTTTTATTATTGATTTTATCAAAAAAGTTTTGCTTATTAAAAAAAAATAAGTTTCGCAGCAAAAAAAGCTGCCATATAATACACAACGTGCGCAAAAATCACGCAAATGAGAACATAAAAATATGAGATAAAAACTCTTTTAATGTTTTTTTGTACCAGGTGTAGTTTTAAGGTAATTAATTGGTCAATAAGTCGAAAATGGGTAATAATGGACAACTTTTAAAGTACAAAAATAGAAGTTTGCAAATCAAGAAAAATTTGAAATTCTCACTTTTGACACAGCAGACTTAAAGAGTCCATAAATATAAGTGAAAAAGCTTATGTTTTTTTATAATATAGTTAGTTTTTGAGAAAATGAATGGTGAATATGTAAAAAATGCCTAATTTTTTACATATTCACCATATTTACATTACAAATCCCCAACAATTTATCTTATATAAAATGTATCCTATATCAATCCTCAACCAACTAATAATTTTACCTAAATATAAACCCTATACATAACAGTGGCGGCTATTCACGTGAAGTAGGTGAAGTGCTACTTCACCAGGAAAAATAAACAAGCAAACATCTAACTATATTTATTATATATCTCTTAAAATTTTAGTTTTTACACTCATTTATTCACATAATTGATAAAAAATATACTGTACATCTCGAATAAATATTTTACTTGATCATTGGCGGCATGTCTTTTTAAAACTTTCAATCGAACTTTATTATAACAATTATAACAGTGGCGCAAACCGCTTTGACTTTACTGAAGGTGCTATGTTTAGTTTACGATTTTCCTACTATGTTGCCATGACAACGCGTATCCGACAACGCTCTCGGTGAATTGCAGGCGCAGTACACTACACCCACGTGGCGTTCAGTTTGAGGTGGTTGTTTACTTTTATTTTCGCGGATTTCGCTGCAACCGGTATATTCCTTTGCAGTTAACTTGACTGTTTTGGGTTATATTTATTTATGGTGTTGTTACAACTTCAAATTCGAAGTTAGTAAATGTGATCGTTCAAGACTGGAATAAATTAAAAGACGTCTTTGAATTTATTACAAACTGTGACAAATCTGATGAAAAATCAGTCCGCCTTGTGAAAGAATTTTTAGGTGAGATAAACGATTTTGAATTCACGTTTCCGGCATTAGTGTTTAATGACATTTTCTCAATCACGGATATACTATTTGACGTTCTTCAAAAAAAAATCGCTTGACATTCATTTTTGCATATACAATATAAAACGCTGTCGTGAGGGGCTTGTAAAAAAAGAAATGAACATTTTTTTAATACCATGTTTGATAAAACAAATTCTGTTACAGAAATAAATCATTACAAACGTGAGCTTGCTAAGCTTTCACCTGAAGACATTAGAGCTAATTATAGAACCCTTTTTTATGAAATATTGGACCATATTTTAATGGAAATGACACTAAGATTTCAAGACTGTGAAAAACTTACATTTTCATGTTTGGCAGGTTCTGTTAAATTTTCCGAATATAGTCTAAAGTTTCTGACTGACCCGTTTTCTTGCTTCAAATGTGTAAAAACTTATTTAAGATATACAATATCTCAAGAAAAACTCACTTCTCTTGGCAAATTTTCAATTCAAAAGGAATTTCTCGAGGAGATTAGGGCAACTCATCCATTTTATGAGGATGTTATAAATAAATTTGCTGCTATGAAGGATAGGAGAATTGATTTAGTATACAAAATTTAGGTAAGCCGTAAAAAAATATACCCCCTCCACAAATAAAAAAATTCTAGAAAAAAAATTATTACATTTTCTTGCTTTATTTGCACTTCACATACTTTTTCACCCGCGAGCCGCCACTGATATACAACGCACAGTGGTCAACAAATCTACCTAGCCCAAAAATAAAAGACATGTTTGCCAAAAAGAAAAATTATAACCAAATAATTAGCGCAAAAAACAAAAGTTTTCAGAACAGAAAAAAATGAATGTCCATCCACTAATGTCCACTACAGACAAACAAGCATCGAAAAAAATCACGGAGAAGAGATATTCGTGATTTCTCCTATAGAAACATTAGTAAAAACAAATTGTCCACGAAGTAACATAATAAAAATCGACAAACCCAGTATTATTCAAATACCTAACTGTCCAGTGGAAATCAATAGAAACATTTACGAGAAAGAAAGAAAAACAGAATTTCACTATATCTTAGAAATTCACGAAATCCGAATACCACTACCAAAAGACGAGTGGTCGCATATGGTTATATTGCATCATACCCATCCATTATCAACGGGAACCCTGACATCGCTAGGTCCTCCGCCGCGGTGTGGGGACTAACGAGGGTGTAGCTACCCCACTGGTCACGGTCATATTCTTTGGCAGAAATTATGCAAACCGAAGAGAGGAAAATCCGCATCGGGTTCACCGCCACTTTGTGTGATACATTTTGGTAATTTATAGCAAGTGAATTATATGGTCTTTTCACCAAATACAAAAGTAAAAATTCTTAATTCATCCCTTTGTCATCGAATGGATGAAATATTCTTGAGATATTTATTCAATAATTTGTCCGCAGTGTTTAATGATTTTTTATCGAAAGGCTTCTTAACAAAAACAAAGGTAAAAATTCAACCTCATGTTTTCAGCGGACTGTTATATTCTTGAAATATTTATTAAATAATTTGTCGGCAGTGTTTAATAATCTTTTATAGAAGTGCTTCAACATCATAAATGGGTCTGTCACAAAAATTGCTTTGATACGTCCCCAACGCTAAAAATCAAATGGATTTAAATATGGAGCCCCAGCGGGGTTGGGTACACCGTGTTATTGTCTAAAAGTAGGATTTGTGCATATGTATTTTCTTACCACTGCCACTAAACTAACCAGGGCGTTATCGGAAATTCTTAGGTGAAGGAATTCCGCTTTGCGTTTTTGCAGTTACTACGGAGATCGGTATGCAATAGATAATTTTACGTTACAAAAGGTCAAGGAAAGTTTATACTTGAAATGGTTGTTATCTTTGGTTATACTTATTAATGCTGTCATACCAGATTGAAATAGTCACTTGTCTAAATAGGATCGTCTGATAAAAAAGCGCCGGCTTTTATTTACAGTACATCATACTAATCATATATTAGTAAAAAATAACCATTAAATATTCTGAGTATCTTTCTAGAATTACTAAATGAAAATACGAAGAGTATCTTTTAAAATAAATACCTCTTCATTTATAAATACAAATCACCAACTAATCAGGGACCAATCGGGAAAACGCTCTCCCCCTAAATGTCTAACAATGTATTAAGTAAATAAAGAGAATCGCTAAGTTAAGTAAAGAAACCTAAAATGTGTTAAAATGATATTGGAAAGCTTGTAAATACAGTCTAAAAATGAGACAGTTCTTGAACTGTGACAGGTACGAATACCGGAGATGACAAAACAAATGTTATGTAGTCACAGCAGACATTATGAGGGAATCTGTAGGAATAGAACATATTAATGTATGGTTTATCAATTAGACAAATAGCTCTTCTTTAAAGTCCAGGATATTCGTTGGTGTATACATAGTAAAATGTGAAGAAACTCTTCACAAGAATAGGTACAGTTTCGTCCGCTGTTAATTTTCGGGACTAAAAACTTTCATTCGATTTACCTGGTTTCAAACATACCTAAATATGACTACCTACAAGTAGTGATGGGTGGTGGGTAAATACCCACAGGGAGGTAAATAAAAATTGGGTATTTATCCGGGTATTTACCCAATCATATTTACCTACCCAAAACTGGTATTTTGGTATTTTTCTCTAAAACCTTAAGTAAAGATGAATAAAAGCAAATAAAAATCGATATAAATATCTCATCCTTACTTTGACAGTTAAAAGTCGATATAAATATTTCATCCCTACTACTACTACGCCAGAATATTTCTAGGTTACGCTTCCTGTTTTTCGACTCGCATGGAGGCATTTGAGAGAGGATGGGAAAGCTGTACGATGTAAATATTGCAGTATAAAATATAACTTTCCAAATGTTAACAAAATAGAAAAACATTTGTTAAAATGTGCAAAATGTCCCCAGTTTATCAATTGACTAATGCTGCCCCCACATTGTAAAACGAAAGTGCTAGAAACGAATCTATAATAAATTTCGTCATTACTACTCCTGATCCCCGATTCGTAGAATTCCTATTGACAGAAGAAAAGACACATGACATGATGCTCAGTATTGGGCAGCACAGATGAAAAATGTGATTGAAAAATTTGGCCCTCCTGAAAAGTATCTTGTGATTGGAGACGATGAAGAACGATTTAGAGTATTGAACTATACTTTTCCGCATATAGTTCCTTTGGGTTGCTTTGCTCATTTGCTGCATTTGTTATGCGGTGACATACTAAACTGTGTCAAAAGCTTTATGCAACAAGTAACTGAAGTCGTAAAAACAAGAAAGAGCAGCCATATTCTTAAAAATTGAAAAAGAGAAAAACACAAATATATCTTTAAAATTGGCCGGAAAAACTCATTGGGGAAGTCTACAAAGTATTTTTGAAATCAAAGTGCTGTTGCAAACATTTACTGTCTCCGATGAAGTACAAATATCTCCGCAACTAAAGAGTAGGCTTCATCTTTTGGATCAGGGTTGAGAAAATGATAAATATTATGAAACCAATAGTAGATCTAATAACAAAATTAGAGTCAAACGACCCTCTTATACATATTGTTTACCACGAAATAAATGATCTATAAAGAAAATTGTCAAAACTTTTGCCAGAAAGTCCACTCCAGAAAGCGGAGGAGAAGAGAATACAAGAAAGAAAGCAGTTTGGCTTTGGAAAAATTCACCTGGCTGCTGATTTGTAAAATCCATCTTCTAAGGAAGCTAAAAAACAAAGCAAACGTTAAATCGAATTTCGAGTCAAAAAGTCAGGTTATCGTTCTCGATCTTTCTATTCCCTCAGCATCTACAGGAGGAAATGACGATGAATATTTTGCTTCTGAAACAACTTCAGATGACTCAGAAGCAGTTTACTCAAAAGAAGAATCTTCTGAAAGTATTTAAAAAGCTGTTTCACGTTTGTTTCTTAAATGTTTTATATGTCGCATTAAACATAGAGATGTTTAGTTTTTTTTCTTTTAACGAAAAATCACATATAATGCACAAAATCTGAAAATACCCCAGAAAATACCCAATTTGGGTAGATACCCGGATATAAACCCATCACTGCCTACAAGACGTATATTAGAACAAGTATAATTGCAAATATTATAATTTTAATAAAATAATCCAAAGAAGTATGAAGGTAATTTTACTTATTGCAGCAGCATAGACATTTGGTTTTACAATATTGTCTTGCATAAAATTTTCTCGTTTATACAAATATATTAGGGTGACTAAAATTAATGTGAGTGGCACGACCGAAGGCACAACTCACATGCATTTGACTGGAACCTGATTTCGCGGCCCATATTTAAGTGGAAAAAGCGCATCGTCTTCCATATAATATTCTACAAGAAAGTCTGCAATTTTTTCTAACTGTTGGTTGCTAGGTCTCAGTTCATTTAAGTTAAAAGCAAAGCGTTCACCTACTCTTTCTGGATCTATAGTACACAGAGAGATTAATTAGAAAAAGTATATATACTAAAATAATCCACCATCCAATTCACTGGATTCTAGGATAATATTATCCTAATCTACCCTAATCCAATAAATACTGAAATAATAGTTACCTAGGAAAAAAAGGCAAAAACAATACCCAATCAATTTCCCTAGCTCTCTTTTTAAGTCTGTACCTAATCATAACGCTTGAACCTTTCTCCACCAAGCCTAACTTGATTAACTGAGATGAAACCGACAGGACATTATTCCAAACCACTTTAAATGCCTTGTGGACTGATGTTTCAAAATCTATCACGACTTGTGCCGATTTAAATAGTAAACTAAACTCTCTAAATTTATTTTAAGTATATTTTAACAAAACTGCATATGAGTTTGTCGATTTATCCTTTAATAGACAAAATATAAGCGGAATATAATTTCCACTGTAACATCCATGAATTGTAAATAGTTTAAGAAAATGCTTTGTTGCATATCTGAATGTTCCAGCCATCAATATACGAGTACACGTGCACAAATATTTCAAATTGGTTTCGCATGAAAATATTACTATATTCGACAGAATTATTTATTATCAAAAATTTGTTTCTCTGTTCGTGACACTCGACGTGCTGTTATCCAGAGCATGGTGTAAATCAGCACAAGGCTTGAGCAGTGTAGGAATTTTTTTTCTTCTCAGACCATAAATACTTGTTTTCACAGAATGTAGGTCTTTCACTGTTAAACAGTCGGTCTCATTGTCTTTCAAAACAGACTGAATAATTCTTTTCGTTTGAAGTCCGATATCTTTTGACGCTTTGCATCGACAATGTATCAGGTTACACTTTGTGTTCTTCAGCAGTATATAAAGCAGTCTTTCGAAGTCCCTTATTTATTCAATGGTTCGATAAACTAAAGTAAAATAAAACAAACCTCAAGAAATACTGAGTTATGATTAAACAATCTCTATGAGTCTAAATATTAGTCAAATTATGGTCAAGGCAATCCGTCTGTTAGCTTAGGAAGAAAGTGTAGTTAATTAATTCTTTATTCAATCCTGTAATATATTACAAGGTAATACTTATGCTATGACCCCAATTGGGCTATGGATCATGTCACAATAAAACTAGAAATACCTACAGCTAAATAAACTTGAAGACAATATAATAAAACATAAAACAAATCAACATTTAAATTCAGTTAAAAAGTACAATAAAACTAATCTATAAAGGAACAAGTTCATATTTAATGCAGTGCCTCATTTATAGTGTTAACATCCTCAAAAAAATTCTCTCAGACTGTATTATGCTCTCTCCTTCAAAAATGTTTTACGCCTATGCAAAACCTTACCAGATGGCTGTTGCACAGCTAATATAACATACAGCTCCACATCTCTCTTAGCGGGAATGGTTTGCGCCGATCCCTTCGCGCACGGCGGTTGGCAGCCATTTGGTGGGAAAAGACGACTGTGGCGTGCATGATTCGCTTCGCATTAATATTTTGCGTTCAGCAGCCATAGTCGTGCGTTGCGAGAGTTTAATTACATAGATATTTTTAAATTGTTTTTGCAGTATAATGAGTGAAAAAAAGATTGGACATCATCATGTTTGTGTTTTAATAAAGGCTATAACTCCAAGAAGAAATTTTTTCGATTTCCCAAAGAGGCTGACCGGTAAGTACTTATTAAAAGTTTTCCGGGCTTTTGTTGGCTTTTAGTGTTACTGAATTAGACAAATTTGAAATATGTTTTTGAAGCATTATCTTTTTTTAATGACTGTAACACACAAAAATGTATGGATGAAAAAACACTTTTTCACATTGCAGCCACGAAAGCTAAGTTTTTGGAAAAATGAAAAGTTGTATGAAAGATATTGTTAAAAACATATTTTTCATAAAATATCTCTTATGGAATTTGCAAAGAACTGATGCTTTATAACACTAATATCGATTATCTTTAACTAAAAAAGTATTGTTTTTTGTTTTTGAAAGTTCCTGCCTTCTAATCCAGTTCAATAACTCAAAATGGTGTTAATTCTTGTTATTGCTTCTAAACATATGCGCAAATTAATATCGATATTGGATTTGGAATTACGTCACATAAACACACATAACATTAAAGATATTAATAAATTAAGATAAAGAAAGAAGATTTTTGCAAATAACTCGGGATCTATTAACATTTTATTGATTTCTCATAAAAGGAGTCTATTTTTAATTAACAATTTTTTTATACTTTTCGGTAATATTTGTAGTCGGATAATTATTGTAAACAAAATTAAAATGATTTCGCTATACTATATTATTAGATTGAATTTTTGGAGTTCGCGCTTTTTTATTGGAAATTTCTTTCTCTTTAAGAATATTTCTAAATGTTAGTAGTTTCCGAATAATTTGCAATACACTAAACTACCTTTTTAAATAATAATTTGTTATTAGGCTCTGAAATTGTTTACGTGATAGTTTGAAACTTTTTCATATTTTTCTAGACGTCAGGCGTCATCCGCGCCATTTTTTTATATCTACTTTTGGTTTATATTTGATGGTTACTTGTTAAACAAAAGCCATGCATTTAAATGATTTCGCTTTGTGGAGACTTTACCACAACTGTACTAAATTATGAGATTAAGACGATGAGAGGTTATTAAATTAAAATTACTATTAACAGATTTCTGGAGTCCATGCTTTTTATTAGAAATTTTTATCTCATTAAGAATATTTCTAAAAGTTAGTAGTTTCCGGGTAATTTGCAATACATTATTTTTTAAAATCTTAATTTGTCAATAGACTCTGAAATTATTTACGTGATGGTTTGTTGAAGATAATTAAAGTCGTAAATAGTGTTTTTTATAGTTCTTTACGTTTTAGTTACCGCATGGGTTGACAAAAGTTTTAGTTTATTCGCTAATTTTTCCTTAAAATAATTTGAGGTTTCTTTTATTTTTCAATTACTTATAGATTTATAAAATGTTTCGATTAAGACAAATAAACCCGTTGGTAATACATCTAATCAGTTTTTCAGCCTAAAATGAAATTTTATTTATTAAAAAATCGGATAGGCGCCTCTTTGAAAGTATAGAATATGAATTTATTATTTTCGAACTTGGTTATTAAAATTTTAATTTAGGTACTTAAATAAATCTTGCAGGTAAAGGAAGATATATTAGATCAATAAAAAGGCTTTTATTTGGTGGGGCAGGTAGAGTAGATTTTTTTCGAATAATATAGGCCATACTTTGAAGTAATTAATGGTCTGGTATAGTAAAATGCAAATGACAACCCCGGCCGGCGCCTTTCGATCAGATAAAAATATTTTCTTGGTAGGTATTTCCAATGGTCAAAATCGAATAAAATTTGCATGAATATAATATGTCCTTTAGAAAAATAAAAAAAGCAATATTTCTAATACAGATTTATTATCCCGAAACTCCAAAGGGCCGGCGACTGTCTTGGTTTATGATGTTTTATTGCTTTTAAACGTGTGGTTATATAATTAGTACGAATGGAAATAAATATTTAGGTGCAAAAAATGCACTATGTCCATTAATTATCGAATGCACTGTTGTACAGAGTAAACGGGACAGGTGAATTTTTAGGTAAAATTTGAATATTTTTAAAACAAGAGATATTGAGATGCGGTTTTCAGCTATTTCTTATCTTGCAAATTTTATTGAATAATACCGATTTAGGAGTAAAACTCGCTTGAGCCAAAAATTTATTTATACAGGATGTTAAACAAAATGGCAAATTTTTCAATTATTTGTTCTGAAAATTTAGAAAAAAGATTTTTTATTCTGATTGCGAGATTAGCTTAGTTTTTTTAAAACACAATTTTAAGAGTTTTAGAATTTAAAAAGCAGATATTACTTCCACATCTCCAAAAGACGGGGAAGTATAGTATCGGCTTTGGTGTCGGCAAAAAAATGTCCGAAAAATTATTTTCGCTAAATCGATTTAAAATTACTCAAAACGTGTAAAAAACCTAATTTCGGCGAAAAAAATGTTTCTGTCGGTCGGTCTGTTTGTTTACCCGATAACTCTCGAAGGAATTGTGCTATCGAGCTGAAATTTGGTACACAGGGAGGGGTCCATAGGAGAATGGTTCGGATTGTTTTTGGGAAAAATCGGCTTAGGGGGAAGAGGATGTAAATCGGTAAAAAATAGTTATTGATTGTAAATTGCCGAGTTTAAATGACTCAAAACCTGTAAAAAAACTAATTTCGGCGAGAAAAAAAATCTGTTTGTCTGTCTGTCTGTATGTCAGATTACGCGATAACTTGGGCTATTGCGCTGAAATTTGGCACACGAAGAGCAGTCCATAGGAGAATGATTCTGATCGCTTTTATGCAAAAACGGCTTAGGGAAAGGTGGGGTTAATCGGTAAAAAATAGTTATTTTTTGTAAATGATCATGTTATATGTCCTGCTTGAGATTTCTGTGAAAATAAGGGGTTTAGGCTATGTTAGGTTAGGTTAGGGGATGAAAATTATGCTGTTTAAAAAATCGAGTGTTACGTAGTTCTATGGGTTTTTGAGGGTATTGATTTCAATTTCAAAACTCGTTCATCATTTTAATAAAATTTTAGGGGAGGAGAATAGGTTGAAATTCTAAATTTTATTTTTTTTTCGTCTGAAAACAAGGGTCGGGTAAGAAAATATATAGGTACTAGTTTGACACGATGTGGAAGTAGTGATTCCATTGGCAGCGGTTTTTTTTGAGGTATGTGTGTTTTTTTGAAAAAAAAATTTTTTTTTCATAGTACATAGTCATAGTTGTTTTTTACTAGAAAGCCCCTAACTTTGATTTTTTTACAATCTATAGAGTCTGCACTACACAAAAAATATATAGAACGTGCACAATAAATGACAAGATTAGTTAAAAACCTAGCGATTCTAACGATCGTGTGCGTATATTTCGAAGAAATTCAAATTTAAAAGATGTTTAAGTTCTAAGAAGTACTGAATATTTTCTGCAAGCTGGGGTCTTTATTTTCCCTTTAACTTTATCATTTTTGAAAATATAGGTGTTGCTTTTAGAACCAAGTTTGCTGTGACCGGGTGATACATGAGACAAGTAACAAGCTGATATTTTTGTGGTCTTAAAAATATCTATTGACAAATTTCCGATGCAAAAACAACTAAAAGTTACTTCGAATTTTGCCGGAAGTGACTCTGCTTTTTATTTAAAGAAAAAAAACCTGTATATTTTTTGCACTATTTTATTCAGCCTATAATAGTCTTCTCCTATATTCCACAAGTTAACTTTTTGCAAAATGGAGGCTGGACACCTATTTCAAAATTCAACATTGCCGCATTTTACAAAAAATACAGGCGCTATTTATAAATATATGTTTTAAATAGTCCAAAATAAACTTATTTTTTGAATTTTTTACTTTTCTTTAATCGAAAGAGCATTTACTTTAATGGTACCTTGTATATTTTATAAGTCATTTTCGCCATAAAATTACGTTTTTAAAGATGTGTCGCATGCTTAACTTTATTTTCAAGATAACGATATGCTAGACATCCTTGACAAATCAGGTAGCCTTTCTCTAAAATAAATGGCTATTTTATAGTCATTGTGAAGTGTTCTAAAAAAAAACAAAACAGTTTTAAATTTTGTACTGTATAAATGCATTTTTTTTTTATAAAGCGGCAATGTTGAATTTTCAAAAAAATTGCTGTCTAGTCGCCATTTTGAAAACAAAAATTAAAATATCGTTGAAAAGCTAAGTTTAGGTTGAATGCGATAGCACAAAAAAATATATACAGAGTCCTACTTAGTGTTTTAACACCTCGGAAAAAACCGGGTTTTTCCCGAAAAAATCCGTTTTTTTCCAAAAGATTAAAAAAAACAAAATATGGAAAAATACAATTTATAATTATCCTAGTTTTTATTTTTGTTAACATGAAAAATAAGTTAAGAAACAAAAAATGTTCTTCCTTAAAATTAGTAAAGAAAATTTAAAAAGTTAAAAATAAAGAACCAAAATGTATTAATTAAAAACTTTAAAATTAAATTAATATACTTCCAATTGGAAAAAAGCCGGTTTTTTTAAAACACTAGTTCTACTTAATTAAAAAAAAATAAATTAGGGGGTCAATTCCGGTAAAATTGAGAGCCAAAAGGAATTACTAAATAACATTTTTATTTTTTTATACTATCTTCGTTTTTTTTTAAATTTTACAGAGCTAAGGTATTGGCAATGAAAGCCAATCGAGAGGATCTGTTAGACAAATTGGAAAAAGCTCATAATAGCTACACTCTTTGTGAAGACCATTTTGAAGAAAAAATGTATACTAGTCATCTTCATACACGATTGAAAGCCACTGCAGGTCCTACATTATTTCCATCTCTTGAAGGAAGTTCTAAGAGCATTAAGACCACGCATATAGTAGACCCTTGCTACTTCCTGCGAAAATCAGAGTTCTGGATGACAGAATTTTAGTTCCAGCTATCACAAATACTGACCCAGGTATTTACGATATTCTATAATTTTGTATTGTTAAGTTGTAACAGCTAAATAAAAGTGTAAGGATCTTTTTTGCGAATTTTGCACCATGGTTGGTGTGAAGGAAATACGTTTTTTCTACGATCTTTGAATTATTTATAAACTGATGTTATTTTCTTCTTCTAGTAGGTCAAACAAACATAGTCAGAATCAAGCCTACAACCACGGCCAAAGACAAGGTGGAAACCGAGGTCCAAGTCGAGGGTGAAACTCAGGACGACCGCGACGTAGACGTGAAAACCGAGGACGAAATCGAGGTGGAAACCGAAGTTGAAGTTCCAGGGAAAACCGAGAATCAAACTGAAGCCAGACCCTTCGATGCTAGTAGTCCCCCTCTGATGTCTCCAAGTTCTACCCAAACATCAGCCAACTTATCTTTTGATACTCCGAGGAAGAAAAAATATAGACGCAACATTAAATCTCTTACTACAGAAAATCAATATTTGCGAAAAAAAGTTCAGACACTCGAAAGACAATTAGATAGTCAGTTAGATAATATAACTTTAAATCAATATATGTCTCTGACATTCAAATTTTGCAATTCGGTCGACACTGCTAAAATTATTAATATGCAGATATCACAAGGGCGAAAACATCCAAAGGGTAGACGTTATAGTAAAGAGTTCAAAACTGAATGTTTGTCCATATATTTTGCCGGTCCCCGAGTTTATAAAAAATATTTAATGCATAAATATAGCCTTCCAGCTCCCAATACATTGTTAAAAGAAATTCGAGCTATTAAAATAAGACCAGGATTAGAAAACGCTGAATTTTATAATTTGTTAAAAAAAAAGATTGATGGTTTTCAAGAGCAAAATAGGTATTGCCTACTATGTTTTGATGAGATGTCTATTAAAGCAAATTTGTTTTATGAACGGTCTCAAGACTGTATAATTGGACTGGCCATAGATGACAAAGAAGAGAAGATCTTTAAACCAGCTTTGACTGCATGCGTGTTCATGTTAAGAGGACTTTATTGCAAATGGAAACAGCCTCTCGCCTATTTTCTTTGTCATACTTCTTGTCCGGCGCAATTATTGCACGAAAATTTAAGTAAAGCTTTGCAAAAATTGAAAAATATTGGCTTAAATGTTTGTGCAGTTACTTCTGACATGGGTTCTAATAATATCAAATTAAGTAATATTTTAAATATCTCTATTCAAAATAGCCGTTTTTGCCTTCAAAATCGTTACCTTTATTATATTTTTGATGTGCCCCATATTATAAAAGCCATTAGAAATATGCTAATGAAGTATGACTTTTACGTTGATGGTAAAAAAATTTCTTGGCAGTACATAATTGACTTTTATGAAATAGATAAAAAATTTCCGGTTAAAGCAGCACATAAATTAACTGACTCACATATATATCCCACAAATTTTCAAAAAATGAAAGTTAAACTTGTCACACAAGTATTTAGCAATTCTGTTTTTGTAGGCATGAGTTTTTACATCAGATTTGGTTCTCTACCTGCAGAAGCCACTGAGACTGCAGAGTTTGTTAAGAGAATAGACCAGCTCTTTGATATTTTAAATTCGTCACAAACTTCACCCGGTAAAAGGTATAATTCAGCCTTCAAAGGGGAACCCTTTCAAATGGAGTTTTTGACTGAATGCCTATCTTTTTTAGAGAAACTTGAAGTTAGAGATAGAAATAATGTAAACTTAACGAAAAAAGTTAAATTCATTAAATGTCTTCAAATTTCTATCAATAGTATTCTAAATTTATTTAATTATCTTCGTGAGAATGCTAGTTTTGATTATTTATTTACCCGAAAATTAAACCAAGATTGTCTTGAAAATCACTTTGGTAAAATTAGAAGTGAAAACGGCAAATGCATCAACCCAACAGCCATACAGTTTCACAGAACTTTTAGAAAGTTGCAGTGCGTCAACTTACTTAACTCAGGTGCAGAAAATTGTGAGGCAGATGCAGATCAAATGCTCTTAAGGCTTCCCGACTGTAAAGACGATTCTATACCTGAGGAAGAGACCAGTTCACTAAAAGAAGTAAGCCTCGAAATTAATAAAATAAATTATTCCCGAGATGAAATGTTAGAAAAAAATTTTATAAGGTATGTGTGTGGATATCTTTTAAATAAATCCCTTCGAGTTCACTCTTGTGATAATTGCATTAAATATAGCAAAAACCACAAAGATTTAGATGATTCATCCGTTTATTGTTTTTTAAAAGCATATGAAAATGCCGACAAAGATACGTTTGGAAACCTACAAATGCCAAATGATAAATTTGTAGAGTTTATTTGTAAAGTCGAACTAATATTTCAAGAACACTTTGAAACACTTGCAATAAAACCTAACCTTTGTAGCAATCTTTTTGGTTTAACTAAATCATTGCATTTTATTCATCCATGTGAATACTTTCCCAAAGAATTTGTCATTAATCTATATATAAGAGTAAGAATCTATTATACGCTAAAAACAATAAATGGAAACTTCAAAAATATAAGCAGGAATAAATTAATAATATGGAAAAATTTATAAAAATATTTCTGTTTAGTTTACTCCATAAGCATTTTTTACTATTAAACATTTGTGTAATTTTTTCTTTTTCATTTACTTAATAATAACCATTGAAATCATAAAATACCATGGAATTTTATTTAACATCATTTTCCTTTATCTATTAGTATACATACCAGGTGTCAACGAACATATTGGACAGGCCATAACTTGTAAAGTATTAGATGTATCAAAACGAAATTTCATATAGTTAAATGGTACATAAAGAGGAGAGTTCTCGTATATTTTTCACTTTTCAGTCATTTCCGGTTTCACCGGAAATGACTTCAGTTTCAGTTTTTTTAATGGAACACTCTATATATTTTTACATTTTTGGATTCCTGAGGCAATTTTGAATCAGATTATGACATTTTAAAAAGTTTTGACGCCTACTTGATTTTTACATCCATTTTTAAAATTGCAACTAGGTGGCCATGGCCGGACGCTAATAATTAATCTAAGGACCTGAAATGATGACAAAATAATACAATCGCTAAGTTTTAGTTATTAGTCTGATAACTAGGAGCAAAAGAAGTTGATAATAATCAAATTTTTGTGTCTAACTATTTTTTTTCCAAATGGCGACCCTTTTTAGACAAGCACTTTTTGAAAAGAGGATTTTTTTGCGAATCTAACGGTACTAACTTTTTTGCGATTGGATTAAACATAAGCTCAAAAATTAAATATTACTTAGAAAAATACTTGCTAATCAATTATTAAATTTTATCAAGTGTGCCATGGATAGCCATGCTGGATATTAAGTAGGATTTTTTGTTTGGACAGTGACACTCACCTATTCTTTCTGAGCAGACATAAGATTGTGTCACTGTCAAGACAAAAAATTTTACTTAATATCCAGCATGGCTATCCATGGCATACTTTTTCCTAAGTTATATTTCATTTTTGAGCTTATTTCTAATCCAATCGTAAAAAAGTTTGTTCCGTTAGATTCGCAAAATAATCCTCTTTTTAAAAAGTGCTTGTCTAAAAAGGGTCGCCATTTGGAAAAAAAAGTTACGACACAAAAATTTGATTTTATCAACTTGTCTTGTTCCTAGTTATCAGACTAATCACTAAAACTTAGCGATTGTATTATTCTCTCATTATTTTAGGTCCTTAGATTAATTTGCGTCCGGTTATGGCCACCTAGATGCAATTTTAAAAATGGCTGTAAAAAATCAAGTAGGCGTAAAAAGATTTCATATTCTGATTCAGAATTGTTTCAGGAATCCAAAAATGTAAAAATATTCAAAGTGCTTCATTTAAAACATTGAAACTGAAGTCATTTCCGGTAAAACCGGAAGTGACCGGAAAGTAAAAAATATGCGAAAACTCTCTCCTTTATGTATCATTTACCTATACCAAATTTCTTTTTGATACGTCAAATACTTTACATGTTATGGCCTGTCTAATAGAATCGTTGACACCCGGTATATACAACTCTACGCTACTCTTTATTAAGACTATGTCGGTTATTGGTTTTTAATATCATTAATAATATTCTAATTATTCAATTAAATCGCTTTACAATAACCATATCAATATAAATTTAAACATTGCCTACTCCGGTACTGTCCGTCACAAACTAGTTATTTATTACAATATTCAAAATCAGTTTAGTCTGGCTCTGACTTTTTCCACCAGCGAGAAAAGGAAACGACAATTTCATCTCACTTGGTTTTCGACCGCCAGAATAAAGGTGCCGACCCTAAGAAGGGGAGCTGTATGTTATATTAGCTGTGGCTGTTGCCTCAAAGGTACAGGGAGCATATTACAGACTTTAATTATGTTAAATACAACATTTCTTTGTACAAATGTAAAATTTGGTTTTTTGGTCTAGAGGTTTGTTTTAAATCTTGTATCATAAGAATGTTGTCGCATCTTATCAGAGAAAAAGCAAAAGTTAATAATTAAAAACTTAACACATTTGTATGGAACGCCGTTTTACTTTTTAGTCTGCTATATGCCTGGTATTAATTTAAATTGAATGGGACTTCATTATGGCAATTTATTTTATAATATTATAATAAAAATGTAATTTTAACTGAATCCTTGGAACATCTAGAGCTAAAGCCTTCATATAGATTTTTAACAATCAATTAATTTGATTTAGCTATTAAAATGTATGTCAGGATATTTGGATGGGTCTTTACAAAATTAATTCAATTTTCATTATATTATTATAATTAAAATGCATTTTTTTTATTATAATATAATTTTATTACTTACAAATTTGTTGATATCAATATTTATCCAATATTTAACGAGTACCTTTGTAGTATTTTGTGGGAAACAATATAGCCGATTATCAATTTTTATGAATGGTATTTTCATTTACAGCAATTTCTATGATTATCTATTTTCATTGAAACCAATTTCCATTGATATCAATTTCGATTGAATACAAGCACCTCGAATGCATTTTTATTATCGGAAGTTTCGCCATCTATAGCCTCCCAAAAGAAATATAATGTGTTTGCGTGAGTGTGTTCGATAACTCAAATTAATTTGCGAATGTGTCGTCATACGAAAGAGAAGTCTTCGCGCTCAAAAAGGTTTGTAAAATTCTGGAGCTTCTCTGGTCTGGTATTCTGTGTTCTGAAGTATGAGCCGACTTCTTTGGTTTGCGTATTGCGCTAACATTGGATTGCATTCTAATAATCTTGCTTGCTGATTTTTTAATATCATTTGTGCAATAAACGACGATGATACGGACCGAATTTAAACTCGTCTTTCTCGCGCAAGTACGTCACATCTATGTACAGCGTTTGGGAGTCAAATAGGCCGTAATGCATTGTCATTTGAAAACGTTTGTAGAATTTACGCTTCAATAAAATGTTTTTAAAATTATTAAACTAATTATTTTGAATCTAAAGATTTTATTTTCAATACAGTTTATTACGTCCTACCTGTGCAGTTGCAGGCAATAGAAATCGAGATTGAAATTATAATCGATAAACAAAAGTGATAGATATAAGATATTTCAAATTTCCAAAATAATACATTTTCAAAAATGTGGATTGGCGCTTACCGTCAAGCTGTAGATAAATTTAAAAAATGGTAATTTAGGATATATTTACTATAATAATAGAACAATATGGTTTTAGCTACTTGTATAGGGCACTTTTGAAACTGGTTTGTATTTTTTAATTGCAAGTAAAAACTAAAAATGTCAATAGACGGCACTAGTGCAGCAACTCAAGTAACAAATGTTATAAAATATGAATGGAAGTTTCCCCTGCAATTATTTTACTTGCAGCATTCTTAACTTTTATTTTAAATTAATTAATTATTTTAATCAAAATAAATATCACGAATCCTCACGATGAGCACTTTAGATAATCTGATATTTGTAAACTTCAATTTTATATTCTTGCTGAATGCTGAAGAGACCGGCGTGGGCATACCGTTGTAAGTGTATCATGGTGTTAATCATAATTTTATAAACAATGGGTATTAAAAGGCGACTCGCATGTTGCGTTATAGAGGCTGCTTTTCTAGAAGCAACAAGGCCGAATTAACTACTTACGATGGTTGGGGCTCATCTGGGCGAGGCAAAGTTTTGCGATGACAAAAAACGGTCAATGGGTTTTACGTATTTGGGGGCCCTTCGGCAGCAACTCAAAATTTACATTCGCCCGCTGATGTCTCTCGGGGCCCCCACCACATATTTGAGCCTTACGCGTTGTGGCCTTTTCAATCATTAAATCCCCGCAAAAACAAGACGCGCAAGCTCTGTGCTGGGGCCACTGCCGACGCGACGGCGGCGGCGCGGCGGGGGCCTTAGTCAGTGGCGGGCCGTTAGTATATGAAGTGGGAGGGCGAAGGCAAAAAATAATATTCGCATGACGTGCGACGTCGATGGTTCGGCAAACTACTTTCAACACTTCGAGATTTTAGTTTTAAATAAATTTGTACAAGCTATATTGTCACAGATTACAAAACAATCTGTGAAGTAACACTTATTTTCTCGGTTAGTGATAGTGTCTGATTCTGATGTTAATGAAAGGTTTATAATTTGAATCGGCCATTGAATTCGGATTTATTTTTTAATTTATCAAATAATATATATATATATATATATATATATATATATATATATATATATATATATATATATATATATATACAACCATTATTGTTAAGCCCCCGTTTATACAATGATATAACAATTTCAATCAAACAACACAACCTTTATTTTATTGGTAGGTGTAAAATAAAGCAATGAATGTTCTTCCAGCAAAAGCTGAATCTGATTTTTTATCCAGAAAGCTATTTTTATGTTTTGAAATCTGAAATGCGTGTTTAAACGTTCTATCTGTAGCACCTCCACTTTGAGTTTTTATCTATTTTGTTTTATGATATATCTTACTGTAACAGTGTTGCCGTATCTTCTTTTAGTTCCGAATTTCTGCTATTAACTTTTGTTTTTTAAATGGGACGCCCTATATTTGTTTGTTATTTTGATTTACTATGATATTGTAACTTCAACCATGACGTGTCAAACCAGAACCTTCGTATATCAGGGTGACTAGAAATTGCTTAGGCTTAAATGCATATTATGCCTTTATTTGCCGATTTTTTAAAATACTGCATATTGTTGTGGGGGGTATCATTATATATTACTCACAAAGGCTAACCTGAAGAGCGACATTAAAAAAAAGATTTTTTAGAAAAAATCGTTTAATATTTAAATGGGCGTAAAAGATGTTTAGTGAATAGACAGATAATTTTATTTTTCTCAGGGTTCTTGGAGGTAAGTTAATAGTTTTTGCCAAATCACAGCACTCTAGATTGAGAAATAAAAATTAGTTAAAAAATAGCATTCAATGTGAGAATTACATATGGTTGTACTTGGAATATCTCAACCATTGAGGTAGTATACCGGAATGGTCCCAACGAATGAAAACACGCAAACATATACAGGGTGTTACAAATTCGATACAATGTCGGTTAAAATAGAGCAAAGTTGCGCAATTTAACATTTAACATGGAATAATAAGTAGTTGACAAAGTTAGACAATTATGAGTACCTCCGAGGATATAGGTACGTAAAATACCGAAAAATCAGCTATACATATTTTATTTTTTTCAGGCTGCATTTGAAGAGATATCACAAAATAAATTTTATATCTTTATAGCTACTTTCCATTATCAACAAGATGGTGCACATAGATTTGAAATCCGACGTTTCTTTTTCGCGGTCAGATCAACTAATTTTTTTTTTAGATACAACTGCGTTTTTTAAAAGCCCTTGATTTCATAATATGTGCGTGAGTACCAGAATGTAAAAACTAAATATAGAAAAAAAAATCAGCTTTGTAGGTTAAACTTGTGTAACCTACAAAGCTGTGTGTAAAGAGACCTTGTGAACAAAATTACCAAGATAATAGGGCATGAATGCAATGTTTTTGTTTTGGGGTATTCTTCAATATAACATGTTCTGCATTCCAACATACGACAGTTTCGGTTTGAGTACGTGCAGGAGACAAATGCACCCTGCACCCCCTTTCCCCCCGAGCTAATAACCCAAGCAAAAATTACATTATATAAAGCATTTCGGGACTTTTACCTCACAAACATTCAGAACTTTGTTTTTTTTAGTCTTCATGCTTATGTTGTTCCAACAAGAACCTAGAACTTTTTTTTAGTTATCAAATGTTTGCCTGCTCCTCTAAGACGGCATTCTAAATACACCACTGATGTGTTCATTTTTGTAAATCCGTATCTTGATCGACACGCAGCTTTGAAAGTGAAGTGCACATACCTATAAATTATAATAATTACTCACATATTAAAAAAGGGAGACAAACATGAAAATAGTGTCCTAATTATCAAATAAATATTGTAAATAAAGATATAGTGATATACCTATACAACCTTACTACAGTTTGCTTTAAATAGGGTGACCACATATACTCTTTTTAAGAGGAATGTTCTCTTTTTCGGGTCCATGTACTCTGGTACTCTTACTATTTCCATAAATACGACAAATATCCTCTATTATGAGAAATCTGGGACAAATGATCTCTATTTTGCGAAATCTGGTGCCATTTTCTAATTATTTTTGTTATTTTTAGTCCATATTATTATGTGTATTATAATTATTATTGAAAGTCATTGAATTCTGCGAAAGTGATAAGACTTTACTTAATTATTATACGCTGGTACCTATTTTTACATTTCGTCGAAATATACTCTTTTCATTTTAAAAAAATCTGGACAGCCTACTTTAAATCACGTTTAAGAAGCCAAAAAAAAACTGTAGTAGAGCATGTCGCGGGCACACAGCTTCCAGGAGAAATTGCAATTTGCCATTACAAATTACATTGTGTGGTAATCTGTGAATTATAGCTGGGAAATTCAAAACCTTGTTTTCTTTATTCTGGTATAAATATATAGAATAGCTTGTTTTGGAATAGGATGTTGGGAGCTAGATACGTTCGTTTTAACTTTTTTTCATTATGATCTGTATTTTGTACGTGGTCACATTTTAAATATAGGGGTGTATATCGTATTCCGCAATGATTTAATAACTAAGTATTCCCAATCGAACAATAATTAAACACGTTTTAACTGTCATTGATTACCTACGAATATGTTTTTCATTATTCGCATCCGACTCGTCATAACGTCATGCACAACACAGTCTTAATTTTAGATGCACTTTTAAATCTTCGAACGCATGCCTAGCCAGAAACTCGGGTATTTAAAAAATTATAGATTTCTGCTCTTGTTGTTCTTAGTTTGCACTAGATCGCTCCACGTCCGATAATTAAAATTGAAACAAGGTGGCTGCATTCAATGAAAATTGATATTCAGAAGAATCGACATTAATAAAAATTCGAAATCAAAACAATGCATATTAAATAAAATCAGTTACCTTATACCCGCTAATCATTTAAATTCCACAACTCTTATACAATTAAATCTCGTATTAACTTTTATTTATTTATTCAAATGTATATTCAAGTATTTTAATTTCAATGGTAAAGGGCCCGTGTTATATCCGTTTGATGTAGTATAAATTACATATAAACGAAAATCAAAATCAGAATAATGAGCATTATTCTATTTACATTTTTAGGGTGTTAATGGAATTGACATTAAAAAGAAATGATATCGTAAGAGATGCTTTAATTTTTTTTGATATGCGATAAAAATAAATTAATTTTTTTTATTACATGAGTTCTTAAATCAGATTTGCCTTCATACGGTTGAAATAAATTAATCTCCACAAAGTCGTTATTGCATTCTAATGTTTTCGGTATTAATATTAATTTAATGCGATCCCGTTTGAAGCGATTACATTTTAATAAGAGTCAATTTATTAAATATTTAAAGTGATTTTTGTATATAGCATTTATTTCATACCAATTTTTATTAACATCGATTTGTTGAAATGCAATAACTAAGGAAAGACGCATGTATATAGAAATTTTAAGTAGGCTGTATACGTGTTAAAAAAGGATAAACAACTACTTTTTTGTGGTATCAATTGAAATGGTCTGCAAAGAAATTGCTTATCATAAAAATGTCATTCGGTAAAATCGGTATCCACAAAAATTCGATATCGGAAGAATTAAAAAGAATAAAAATTGTATGCAGGCAGCATCATTTATATGTTTTGCAATTAAATTTGGTATCAAAGACGCGTATGACTAAAAAGTAAAACGGCGTTCCATACATTTGAGAATATAGAGGCTGTACAAGGTAAGTATACCAGCTTCCCGGAATATCTCCCTGCAGCTGTCTCGACATCTCATGCTAAATACAATACGTATGCATTTTAATAAAAATATTCGATCTGATTCAACAGAATTTCGCCAAAATATTACACTATAGAGAATATGAGACTGGACATATGCATGATATTCTGTGAGATGCTTGCCACCTAACATTATTATGAATAACTCAAAGAGCATAGCCATACCTACTGACCCCTGCTGCAAGCTGTTTAACATGGGACTTCCAATTTACCCATTGATTTAATCTTACCCCCAAAAAAGAGACCTTTTCAATTGTCATCAGCAAAAAGAACCGCACCACAATGAGTAACACCAACAAGGTCATTTGTGTATATGATGAAAAGCAGTGGTCCCAAGATGGATCCCTAAGGAACACCTCGCTTTATGATAGTGCTATCTGATACTACTTGTTCTCCCAGTCGTTGGTTTCAATGACACATTGTTCGCGTCCCCGAAGGTATGACACAACCAAATCCAATGCCACGCCCCTGATACCATATCGCTCAAGCTTGTTGCACAGAATAGAAAGATCAACACTATCAAATGCCTTAGATAAATCAAGAAACACGGCTGCGGTAAATTTGTTTAATATCTGCTCATAAGTCTGATAAATGGCTCGTTTGAAATTTAAGAGGCCGGACAAAAATGCATGTCGTAATTTATGCAGAAAGGCATTACGAACGAAACTATAATTATCGGTTCCTTGACACCTGCTGTGGGAATTATTGTGAGTATGTCAAAGGGGAATTCTGTGTACTGGAGGATAATTTGTGTACCGGATCATAATTTGTAGGATAGTGAACATGACCGCATCTTGGCGGAGTTAAAGTGAAAAAGGATTTTAGCAACCCATTTTGTATTTTTTTATAAATAATGAGATACAAACTTGTCGTTACTCATCTATTGTCCACTTCAGTCTTAACGACCGACTTGGTAAATTGAATTCTAGGGTGGCTTCCTTCCGCGTAGCAGTGAATAGGCTTACTGATGAGAAATTGATTGGGAGAAGAAATATGGTTGGTTCCATCACTACGGATTTTAGGCTTCTATAGATAAGTACCTACTACCGATAGGAACCAATGAATTAAACGATAACTATCAGCCTATCCATAAATAAAATATATACATAGGTGATCGATAATTAAAATCTAATATCGCCCATCCTTACCCATCACGCAACTCTGTTGATTTCTGGTCGAATCCGTGTATTAATTTTGTGGATGCATGGAGACTCACAGAAATACTTGGGTTGCAGCAAGTTGCAGAGTTTCGGACGAAGGTCTCAGCCAAGGTCTTAATATAAATACAGCAAAAACAATAATTTACGCTTCACCAAAGAATTCGTTCGATTTGTAACATTTATAACTGAAAGAAGTGTCGTAATATAAAAAATGTTGTAGTACACTTTTTTACACAAAGAATAAATAAATAATATATTTTGATATATTTGATTTTGAGAATATGCGGTATATGAATTTTTACAGTGCATAATCTTAAAGTTGTCTCTTAATAAGAAATTATAAATAACAAAAAATCTATATTTATTTTTATTGTTTTCATTCTGGCATAGCAGATTATTTAGTTTGCTTCCTGCAAACTACGTTATTACACTTACTCTATATCCTCAATATCGGTAGATAATATGTCATCTGGATCCAACATTTTCAAACATTAAATTCAAAACTAAATCAGTAACACCATTTCATTTAATAATTTAATATCCCTTTATTTATCAATACAAAATAACTTTAACTGAACAACAAAATGAACCTTGACAAAATTTATAACAATACCCACTGAATCTTACTGCACACTGTGAAAATTCATAACAATATAGTTCAGTTACCAACGTTGATATAATTATTCCATCAATTTATTAGCAACTACGTGTCAATTATTCAATAACGTTTATTCATAAACCAAATCTAACCACAAAGTACACAGAATTTCTTCATTAATTATGTTGAGAAACTCCGTACAAATTGATAATCCGCTTCACAGGTATTTTTTCGACTTAATTCCGCCTATTTTTATGGATCTTCTTGTATTGTAACGCTTGGAATTAATTTGATGGTTTTTGCAAAAAGGTAAGTTATTATAATAAGTATTTACTTACATACATGTTGAAGAAAGTTTGAAATAATACTGGAAATTAGTGTCATTTGCCTCAAGAACATATAACGACACACTGGACCACGATGGACCATTAAATACCATTGTCATTGTGCGAAGGGAGTATTGCTGATAAATGGCCCATGATTGCTTATACTGTCTGAAAATTGTCAATGACAATGCTGATCGCTAAAACAATAAATGTAAATAGCTACAATTTACTCCATATTTGTTTTCGCTTTGAAAAACTAAAATTGTGCTTTTGGACAACAGTCTGAATGCCTGGACAATAGTGGCACCCATAATGACCAATGAACACAATTAATAATCACAACCTTAGTTTTATAAAAGTTAACTTGCCTTATTAATTAAAATGAGGCGGAATCTGCACTTGCAGTATTGCGAAGCTACATCTGGCCTGACAAGCCAATAAAAACACACGGAGGCCAGATTATAAGTCGGGGCGTAATTCTGGCGCCGTGTATTAAATTCCTCAGAGTAGTTTTGAGCCCGTTAAATATAAATAAAACTCAGAGGTAGGGTTTTTTTTTAAATCAGTGAAATGTGTAAAAAATACATGGGCAAAACAGTTTCCATTTAATTTTTTTTTATTTCGACCTCTCTCCAGGCATTTGCAATATAGGCAACAAGCATTATATTCTGACTTAGAATGTCCTTTAAATACTCTATCGAACTCCCATCTCACATTGTCTAAAGTGTTCGGGTTTCAGCACTGTAAAGTGGCCTCAAAGTTACCCTATTTTTTACCCCTTATTTAATTTTTTAAGTGGCATCCGAAAAAATTTACCGGCACGTTTCGAATCTCGCGTTAATTGAGTTTCGAAAAAAATGCCCATATAGAACGTTACTGCGCGGTACCGAGTTGGGGCGCGTTGAAGGTCAAAAAACATGAATTTCAAAAAAGTCATTTTACTTACCACTACCTTCAGAATATTCATAGTTATAAAAATTAGTTGTAGTGAGTCATCGACATTTTCTGCCGAGCGGGCTAAATGTAATAAAAGCTCAATGAAAGTCCATAAGAACAAATAATGCTAGTTTGGAGGACTCAAAATTTAACTAAACTGGCTAACTAATCCTATTAAACATTAAGCTCAAATAATTCTGCCAGGAGACTAGACAATGCGGTTTCCTCAAGCCGCTAATGAGGTTTAATAATCCTTACGAAAGTCGCCAAAACGTTTATTCAGTTATACAACGCTATGCCGGAGTACAAACACGAAACCTAATAATGGGAAAGCAGATTTGTAATAAACATAACTCTGAATATGATATAAAATATATATATATATATATATATATATATATATATATATATATATATATATATATATATATATATATATATATATATATATATATATATATATATATATATATATATATATATATATAAATATATATATATATATATATATATATATATATATATATATATTATAAATATATAAATATATATATATATATATATATATATATATATATAAAGATCCATTGAAAAAGATGACAAACGCCACCAAAAGGTTTGTAAAGAGCAAATTTCTCGTTTTTTTCCTTTTTCTCCAGTAAATTCTGAGATAATTAGTTCAAATGAGGTATTTTTAGGAATCTCTCCAATAAAATATCAAAATTGTCAATCTCATTATACAGGGTGTTACATTTTTTGCATCACTTACAAGTTTATCTTTAGGAACTTTTTTGGAGCACCCTGTATGAATTATGATATAAAATCTCTGTTCATTTCTTTTGCTCTTTAGTCGTTTGAATTATTCTCGTATCTGTCAGAGTTTTCGACTTATTTGCAAAAATTGCCATCGATGCAAATTAAATGTAGATGAAATAAAGCAAAAAGTGAAAAAACTGTTTTTATTTGCATCATTTTAAATAGTGAGATATTTTTATATTAAACTAACCGGATAAACTAAAGGATAACGAGAAACCAGATAAAGTTGAATTAAAAATACAATTATAAAAGGTGTTGAAAAAGTCCTCCTCTTGATAAAATGCAAGAATCAAGTCTTCGCCTGATGGACTGACAGACAGCGCAAGTGGCAAAAACTACAAGGCAAGCTGGTCTGTTCGACAGAAGGTTTGCACAAACCAAAAAGGCGTTGTCGCGAAGCGTAAATAAAAAATAGTTTTCCAGCATTGTGCAGTCAGCACAATGTGGAATTCGGCTGTTTAAATTAAATTTTAAAATTCGCATTCTTATTTGTAGTCCGATTCGACTGAAAATCGATAGTGAAGGTATTAAAAAGTTCAAATTATGAACTTTTGAGTAACATTTAATAATTCAAAATGACGGCGGCAACATGTCGAAAAAATTGAATATTTGTGTAGATAGTATTTAAAAGTGCTAATTATAAAATTATAGTAATTCCAAAACTAAAGAGAATACACTATATTAAAAAAATTAAAACTAGACTTTCATGAATTGAAATAAACAGGGACCCAGGTATATAAATGTCTCACAGGGGAAAAAGGCTAGGGGTGCTAATGAAGTGAAGAATACAAGAGATGAGATATTTCTCTTGCTATACCTTTGTGACCAGCATTATAACTGGCGCCTTTTTTTTACGTGTAATAAATGTTCATATCTGTGAACCAAAATGTATTGTCATAATTTGCATATCTGTACTTAAATATTCTTTTTTCTTTGTAGATCACTTTGTAAAATCGTTGTTTTAAAAATTTTAAATATGCTGTTTTTTTTTTATTTTAATTCAAATGTTTAAACAGTCGGTATGTGCTTTTGTCTCAGGTACTATGACATTACACTAAAAAACGATTAAAGATGTCATTTGAAAAAAAATATATAACAGTCAGGATTACTGAGATTGACATGTCCCTAATTAAGAAGAAAAATATTAGTTAAGGGAGTTAGTCAAATCTAATAAAATTTTGGAAAAATTAAAATCTATCAAAATCGTCTATCTAAACTTAACATTTTTCC
The DNA here is from genome assembly GCA_030620095.1 of Kuschelorhynchus macadamiae. NCBI lineage: Eukaryota > Metazoa > Arthropoda > Insecta > Coleoptera > Curculionidae > Kuschelorhynchus > Kuschelorhynchus macadamiae. The sequence goes on along the minus strand of JAUTXW010002189.1, from coordinate 221,416 downwards.
TTTGAAATAAACAAAAGATATTTACTGTTAAATTGTGGCAAACATGATTTCTTAATTAAAAAAAAAAACATTCTTATGGGTAATATGCTTCTTTTCATCACACACTCTGCTGAAAGCAAAAAAAGCGTTTTTAGAAGAATTTCTTCTTTGGGTAGTAGAAACATAATAAAAAAATGTCAAAAACGTATCCAGGAAGAGTCTATAGTCTGTTTCAAAATTCGTTTTCATCAAGTGCAGGTGGTACCACCCGTTTTTGGGTCAATTTATGCGTTTTTCCTATTGTTATCCGTTTATAAACTCTGAAAATGCCACCCTAAAGGCGGTTGGATACTTATAAAAAGAATTTAAATTGAATGAAAATACTTTGTCTTCCTACAAATCCTTTCACTTGTGCCCATATAGGATTTAGTTCACAGTGATATGTCATAGTTACATTATATTTTTCTGCTATATCTTCCACGGCATATTTCATAAAACGAATTTTGCGTAAATTTGGTATCTAGAGTGGCTATTTCTTTTTTTAAATAAAAAGAGTGAACTTTTCTTCTAATTGGCCGGTTTTTTTCATCAAGGACTTTCGCTGGTCTTCCTGGAAATTTCTTGGGAGGTTCCACTTAACCTGCTATGTTTCTCTCCCGCAATAATTTGAAAAAGGGTGGACCTTTCAATTCCAGTCATTCGGAAACATCGTTCAACAATTTCTTGTACTGTAAAACTAGGACAATCGTGTTTTATGCAATCGTGTATATTTAAAATAATAACCTTTTGACTTACTGATACTGGAGAATTATTAGAACTTCTTTTCGTTGGAGTGAATGTCGCCATTTTATTAATATTCTTATAAAATTAATAACAGTATGGCGTAACAACAAATACTAATATCACAGTTTAAAGAAAGAAATATATTATAATATATATATATATATATATATATATATATATATATATATATATATATATATATATAAGTTTATATAACACAATTATATATATATATATATATAAAACAAGAAGTATTTATAATGTGTGTTTTATTACCTGCCTCCATTAAGTACTAGCCTAATTATTATGTACGCATTGAGTAATAAATGTAATCTATAGAGTAATAAAACCTCATTAGGAATGCAGAAGGACAGGATAAAAGGGATGTAAAAGGACCTTTCTATAAACAAAGTTTACCTGTGCCTATCCACGAAATTCCCCATTTTGTTACTCTGTACATATCTGAAACAGACTATGAAAAGTCTAATTTTCCTCTCAGTTTCTTCACCATAACAACAAAAAAGGCTTACTTAAAAGGTTTTACAACAATCTGAAAATTATTAAAAATATTTGGTGTCTATTCTTTCTATTTTTGACCCCTTCACTTTACACATGTATTTTCATGATTAAAACCTTAATTTGAGGGCATTAAAATAATTACCCTATTAACGAACTTTATTCTCTTCCAAACAACGTCCATTTCAAGCAAGGTAATAAAAGTTCTCCCGTTTGGCACAAGGTTTCCCATAAAACAATTTTAAAATATGAAATAACGAGAAGATTTTGTAGCGGAAATAAAATAGTTGAAACACATAAATTTCAACTTTTAGTGACAAGTTTTATTGAACTGTAACATACTAAAGCGATAAGTAAAATTATTGATTTGGAAAAAATCTATTGGAAAGCCAACAGTAAAATGTACTGTGGTTGATAAAAAAAATTAAGGCCTCTCTAAACTTATAACAAAAAATACACAAGTAGATATCCTGGTCGCAACTTCTGGTTTAGTTTGGATATGTTTATATTACATTTAAGATATATTAGTGTTACCCTTAGAGTAAGAATAAAAATACAGTTCATTATTTACATATTTAGCCACTGCCAAGATTACCTCACAGTATAAGGTCGATCGTACGACGATGCCAAGCCTAGCCAGGAACTTCAACGTTGATACTAATTTGTATTACGGTCAATATGTTTAAACAAGACGCAATAAAATATTCATTCAGAGAATAGTAATGTTTTTCCAGTGTTAGTTTCTGGGCAGTATAAAGAAGTTACTTTTATTGCAAAATAGTAAAATACAAGCTAAAATACCCCAAAGCCGCAGGTCAAATTACACCAGTAACAAGAGCTTTAATTAGATATGACAACCCCGATCGACTATTTTACGTATTAGACCATCCCACTTTCATTGACAAGGCATCCTTATAGTATAATAGTACAATAGTCTACAGCAAAGATTGTTACAGGGTCACGTGTCCGGCGTGGCTTAAAAACCAATAGCTGGTCGTGAAACTACAATAAACTTTAATATTAAGGAAATTAATTAATTAAAATCGTCATTAGGTACCAAGTTTTTTTTAGCTTCACTATTGCATGTGTTTTAATGTATTATTGTGTAATTGTTGATATAGTTCAAATATTCTAATTATATGTTGCCAAGTAGCAGCGTTCTAAAGGTGCGGTTACATTAGAAGAACATTGATTTTTTAAATATTTAATAAATACGTTTTATTTACTTTATCTTGGACATTGCGAAACTAGGAGCTTTAGTTGACCTTACTATGGTGCGGCAATGTGAGTTTGTAAAGAAATGGCCGTTTAAGTTTGGAATTGTAAAGTAAACAGCTAGATTTCCATTTCCACGGGACTTGTTATGTCTAATGGAAGATACCGTATTCACTTATTTTGGGTCAGAGTGACATGACGTATTGACCAATCCGGTTCAGTATAATAGAACGTTTATTTCGTCGGGGATCATGTGAGGATACTCAGAAGCAAAATGATACAAGAAAGACTCTGAGGTGATTTTTTTGACGATTACAATAGTTTTTCCTATCAAAGAATTAAATTAAATTATAGAATATCTCTATACTATATTAAAATAGTCAAAGGGCGTCTTACGCTCAAAAAAACATACTGCGATTTCGAAAATCACTAGATTTTGGATGAAATCTGGGGAAATAATAAAGTTTCGGATGATTTCGGGATTTTTTTTGATTTTCACTTGAGTTGGGCCAATTTTGTATATAAGTGTTGTTAGGTAAAGGGATTTAAATGGTTATTCTTTGAGTAATTAAAAGTAAAAATGTATTCGTAAGCATGTTCTAAACTAGTTAAAATTTTAAGATTTAGGATATTAAAAATTTATAAAATTCTTATTTTTTAAATTTAGCTATTAACATGGAATAACAATTTGACAATTGGCGATTTCTATTTTTATCTTATACCGCACGCTTTTTTTTTTCATTCCTCGCAAGATGAAAGTATCCTAGTTGCAAAAAAACACGTTTTTTCGGTTCCGTCGGTTAGTCTGTATGTCTGGGACAAAGCTCAAGAACTGCTTGTCCTATTTACTTCAAGTTTTGATTAAAAATTAAAGGTCATATGGTGAAGACGTGGCAACATATTATCGGCAATAATAAAATCCGCAAACATTTGTGAAAACACTGAAAATGATGCCATAGATCAGTAAAAATACCTATTTGCCTCATTAAGGAATATGTAAGAATCCTTCCTTTTGTCAACGATAATGAAGCATGGCTCATTTCTTCATTTTCGTACATCAAATATTTTAACAGGTCGTCATTTCGTTTCACCATATTGAATTCATACCAATGTTTTACCAGTTTTTTTGTATCAGACGTAATTGTTGTAGAAAATTAAATAAAATTAAAGTTAATCGAGTAAGTAGGTTTTTTAGCTATACCGGGAACAGACTGACCAACCGACAGAAATGAAAAAACATGAAGATCTGTAAAAACCTGGAACGATGATTTGTTCACGATTAATAATATTTCCTTCTGCGGGAAGTAAAAACTCCTGCCGCCATGCCACTGGCATTCGTCAACAAATGGCCACGGCTTGAACATGGGCTATCCCCACTTTAGTTTTATCGTAAACATTGGTCGATAGAATGTGAAAAATAAGGGAACCATGTTGGCGCATACCCCTAACGTGATTTATAAATGAATTGTGATCTCTACTTTGAATTCTTACTCTAAGGTGTTACCCCATTGATCGTTAAAAGCTAAAAATATTCTAAACTTTTGTTGTAAGTTGTAAGCAGTAAATATGGACTGTGTATATAAAACAGGTGGCTAATGTCATATACTGAAAAATAGGGTGAGTTAAGCAAAAAAACTAATAGATTTGTTCAGCATGTATACATACATGGTGTCTTAAAATTAAATCAACTATTACAGAAAAATATCTTCATTTAGTAACACATATATGGATGTCATTTTTTCCATCATATTGAACTCCTACCAGTATTTTACCAGTTTCTACCTATGCCAAGCTTGATTTTTGGGAAAAATTTAAACTAAATTCAATAAGTATTTACATAAAAACACGCCGGCATTTTGTTACGTCATGTTGAATTCGTACCATCAGTTAATCTATATATTACATTTGAATAAGATTTTTTTAAGTTGATTTAAAAAGAATTATTTAGCAAGCATTTTGTTCCGCCATCCCGAATTCGTACCACAACTATATCACACTTAAGGCTTGCACAAAATTTTAAATTAGTCTACTGAGTAGTTTTTTTCAGGCCGATTTTTTAAATATTTTATTAGACTGGCATCTTATATCCATAACAAAATGTTACCAGTTCATTCAAATGTAACACTTGATTTTTGTGCAAAATTTTAGGAAATTGGATAATTAGTGTTTTTAGTAATAATTTTTTTTAACGTTTCACTAAGCCGCTATCTTGTTCCGACATATTCGATTTTTACCAAAATATTACAGGGTCACCCCCCATAACCCTTAATTTACGACTAAAATGTGAGGTCACTCTGATGAGTAGTTTTTAAGATATATCGCAAACTGACAGACAGACAGACGGAATTGATAAAAATATTTTTGAATATTTATCTAGGGATGCTAAAACCTGAAAACATGTAAAACCTGAGAGGGTGATGTTTTCACAATTACAAATATTTTATTTGGCCGCCATTTTGTTCCGTCATCTTGAATTAGTACCACAGGTTTGTTGTGGTATACAACGATTAGTTATGGCACACAATTTGAAATCAGTCCATTAAGTTGTTCTTCAGGCTGAACTTTTAAATATTTTATTAAATCGCCATTTTGTTCCGCCATCTTGAATTTGGTGTAAAATTTGAGATAAATTTGATGGATAAGTAGTTTTTCAGTAATATTTTTTTTAACATTTCACGAGGCCGCCATTTTGTTTTGCCATATGGATTTTTACCAAAATGTTACCAGGCCATCCTCATATAACCCTTAATTTTTCAGTCAATCGGGTAAGTAGTTTTTTAGCTATGCCGCGAATAGACAGACAGACCCACGGCATTGAGAAAACATGTTTTTCGGCATCTAGGGACCCTGAAAAGTAAAGATCTTATAATTAAATAATTACAATACTTCCCTTTTACGAGGGAAGTAAAAAGTAAACTTAACTTCTAAAGTTTACTAAACTAATAGTATTTATATGTTATGGCACATATGCTTTTTAGCTAATAGTATACATCAGACTTATACCGTTGAACCTCCTTTATACCCTTTATGCTATACTGCAACTCTAGGTAAACGACTTTCGAAATGCTAAAATATGCAAATAGGGTTGTAAAACTGAATTTAAGGCATATACGTACAGTCAATAGAAATAGAAGATGATATTTGAAAAACTTCATTCAGCTGGAAATAACTTTTAAAATTACTTTCGCTATATTTTCATAATAACTGTAAATGGATAACTACGGCGTCTAAAACTGTATATCAATTATATTTTTGAAAACAAAATTGTGAATATAATAAAATTTTTAAACATCAGTCTAAAATAGGATAACACTCAAACCATTATGATAATTCTATTAACTCTGCTTGCTCAGGTGCATGGATTTCATTTTTTCAAAAAGGCCTTAACAGTTGAAAGCTATTAACTAGGGCTAGAAACATTTTAAAACAAATTCATTTTTTAAGAGGTCTCTTGAAAGAGATTTTTGATTAAAGCTTTTTTACTTCCCACGTAAGAAGAATTGCCGGAAAACATGTTATCCCATTTCCTTTGGTGTGTCTATTGGTCTGGTTGTCAGTTCTTTCTGCGGCATACTAAAAAACTACTTATCCAATTGACCTCAAATTTTGCACAGAAATTAAGAGTTATTTGTGGCACTGTTATGGTAACAATTTGGTCAAAATCCAATATGATGGACCAAAAATGTTTTAAAGTTTTGAAAATCAACTACTAATCAAGTAGTTGAATTGAATTTAAATTTCGTAGAAAAATCTAGTGTTGCCATCATTTTTGTATGTAAACGAACTAGTAAATTTTAGTGCAAATAGATTACTTATTTAAGTGACTCAAAATTTGCGCAAAAATCAAGTGTGACATGGGAACAAACTGGTATAAAATTTTATTAAAAATCCAATAACCAAATACAAAATTAAAAATAAATTGGTAAATTAATTTTTTATATACGCATATTACTTAATAACTACGCGTGGAATTAAACTGGGTCATACTCTCGGTCATAAAATTCACTTTCCTTGATATGAGGAAGGATTTACAACAAGGAAAGATGCCGATTTTTTAAGGAAATAATTTGTAAAATATACGGTAAAGTTAGCTTCTATTATAACTACGTATTGCTGCCTCGAAGGGTAGGGGGACAGTCTATTATAGGTTTGATATGAAACGTGACCGAATGAGGAAAAACGGAATAGTTAAAAGTTTGTGGATATGTTTGCGTAATAAATATCAATAATAAAGTGTCAACAAAAAACTCTGTATTTTTTACTACCTAAAGAGTTCGTTATCGAAAATCAAGTTAAGTGTTAAAAAGCGAATGGTGTTTTGTAATGTATACCCGAAAAATCGGTAAATTTCCTTTATCCAGAATTTCCCTTATTATGAATCTTTCCTTTTAATAGAAGAAGTGTGACAGAGCAAAAAAAGGAGCGGACCCAAAAATGACCCTTGTGGAACTCCACACAGCTTGTCATGAGCACAACTTTCTTAGTTTATATTAAACACAGTGTATAATTTAATTTTTAAACTCTACTAACTCAAAAACAAGGGCATTTGTTTTTGAGTTACTGACAATTGAAAAGTGTCATTTTTGGTTCCATGACACCCTGCAGGAACTAAACGGATTCACTTAGAGCAAACACACTTTCCTAGCTTAGTTTTGAAAGATCTGTCACTTGATAACAACTTACGGTTTAACCGGAAGTTCCGATTTTGACATTGCTGGTTAAACCGAAAATCGATTTCAAGTAATAGATCTTTTATAAATAAGCTAAGAAAATGTATACTATTTTACTCTAAATAAAGCGGTTTAACTTCTACAAAACGTCAAAGTACCAAAAGTGTTACTTTTTAAATGTTAATAAGCTAAAAACAAATTAATTTTGACATATATTAAAATAAACAAAAAATACTGCAAATTGTTAGTGGAGTTTAAAAATTATCTTATATATATATATATATATATATATATATATATATATATATATATGTGGTATGTGCAGTGATAAGATCTCACGAAAACCAAGTGTGCACTGCGCTGGCGTGTGTAATTTTACGTTCCACGCTGCGTGTGTCAACATACCAGCTGATTTCGTATCTTTGTTTACTAACATTAAAGGACTGTTTTGGAAATGTTCCACCTGTCTTTCCGCCAGCGGTCAGGAAAAGGAGCTGCATAAAGGCACTGAAGAAAAATTTCAGAATCTTGTTTCTGACTTCATATCAAAATTCGACGATTTCAAAGGGACCCTTCTAAATGAGGTATACAGTAAAATATGTGAATCATTACCTAAAACAGGCGCAGATCTGCCCCAATCCTCAGTTACCACCTATGCACAAATAGCGCGGCCCGATAGAGCTAAAATAATCTTAAAACCTAAGGACCAGAGCCAACAAAACTCACAACTAAATTGGATGTTATAAATAACATTAATCCTTGCTTACCTGACCTCACCATTCGGAAAGTGAAACACTTAGATAACGGCGGGATTATCTTGGGCTGCGAAAACCAAGCCGAAACGTCAAAAGTTAGACAAGCTGCAGAAGAAAAACTTGGCGAAAAATATGAAATGAAAGAACTTCATCCAAGAATCAGAATTGTGGGGATGTCGCAGAAAATTGAAGAAAATCAACTTGCTGATTGGATTAGAAAACAGAGTAAAGACATTTTTGGATATAACCATTTTGAGATATTGCGCATATGGCCAACCAAAAAAAGGGATAATGTTTATCAGGCCACGCTGCAGCTAGCTAGAAAAAATTTATAAAAAGGTAATGCTTAATAATTCTATATTAGTGGGTCTCGATACTTGTGCAGTCTACGAGGCTTTTACTATAACCCGGTGTTTCCGATGTAATAGTCTCAATCACAACTCTAAGTTCTGTAAAGCCAATGTAATATGTCCTCTATGTTCTGAAAACCACGTTGTTCAAGATTGCAAAGTCCGTAATCCTGATCTTTATAAATGTAGTAATTGCTTAATGGTTAATCAAAAACAAAGTAGTCAAATTACGGTGCTTGTCATACGTATCAAAAAGCATTAGAAAAATTTAAATTTGAAATTGTGGGTTCACAATAGCAATCATTGGGTACCACTGGCGAGGTCCGTGTCCGTAATAATTGTATCAAAATAAATAAACAAGCGCCTTGTCACCAGAACTCCTCCCATATCTCCACTCTTTCTAGCACCGATCAAGCCGAATTTAGAGATCTGTCAGTTTACTATCTGAACGTACGTGGATTGAATATTAAAGTAAGAGCGATTTATAATGCACTTGCGTCCTGCAATTATGATATTGTTGCATTTTCGGAAACTTGGCTAAATAACGGGATTGTCAATTCCGAAATATTTCCTTCTAATTTTTTAGCACTAAGTGCCAGAAATTTTGAACTGATGGGTGTGAATAGGGGTGGCGGTACGTGTATAATTTTTAGAAATACTCTTTCGATGGTAAGAATGGATACGTCAATGTTTGACTGTCTACAGTGCGTTGATATAGTCGGCGCTAAGGTTCTTTTAAATAACGTAGTTTTTTACATCTTCGGCTTATATATACCTCCAACTGCGTCTGCAGAAATGTATGAATCCTTTTTTGAAATATTCTATTCACTGCCATACTTTTTAAACAATAAACTCATAATACTTGGTGATTTTAATTTACCCGACTATAGTGATTTTATAAATACGTTGCAGGGTAGTAGTAAAACATTATCGTTGATTAATTTTTTGAATTTTGCCAACCTCAATCAAATTAATCTGGTTAAAAATACCTATTATAAACTTCTTGACCTTGTGCTCACTAATAATGTTGGGCATGTTTGTGGAGCTATGGATGTCTTAACTCCTGAAGATAATTATCATCCCGCCATAGTGGCATTGTTTAATATACAGCGCGAGTCAAAAAATAACAAACTGTTAAACAATTTAAATTTTTACAATTTTAGAAAAGCAAACCTAGTAAATCTTTATCAGAACCTCTCATATATTAATTGGGAATTTCTCGCTGAATATACTGACCCCAATAAAGCTTGTGCACAATTTTACGAAGTTATTCATCAAACGCTGAATATCCACGTTCCACTGACAAAGAAAAGAAATCAAAATTATCCGCCGTGGTTTTCAAGTCATATTATAAAAAATGTTAAAGCTAAACACAAACATTGGAGAAAATGCAAAAAAACAAAAAGTCTTATCGAATTAGAAAAATTTAAAGATTTACGTAAAATAATCAAACATGATATAAATAATTCCTACAGAATATACTGTACAAATATGGAAAACAATATTAAAAATGATTCTAAACAATTCTGGCGTTTTGTTAATAACAAAAGAAACTCACATAATTTGCCAAATGTTATGTCTTATAATAACTCTATCCTTGGTAATCCCCAGCATATAGCAGATGGTTTTGCATCTTTTTTCCAAGACTCCTATGTTGCATCATCTTCTAAGGAGGCTGTGGCAACTGACAATTATCCTTATCAAAACTCACTTGACGTTGGCGTGATTACCGAGGATGAGGTTTTAATTATCTTAAAAAGAATTAAACCTAAGGCTACTATAGGGCTGGATAAAATACCTGCGTTTCTCTTAAGGGACTGTGCTTCTATTTTTGCTAGACCACTTTCAATATTATTTAATATATCACTTAATACTTCAATTTTCCCAGACCTATGGAAAATATCACGAATAACTCCTGTCTTTAAAAAAGGAGACAATAATTCTGTCACAAACTATCGTCCAATAAGTATTATAAATAACTTTTCGAAGATATTTGAAATTATTCTGCATGGCTATTTATACAATTCGGTAAGTATGCATATATCACCCCAGCAGCACGGCTTCATGAAGGGTCGATCTACAGTTTCAAATTTATTTTGTCTCGTTCAAGATCTTGCAGAATCTACCGATGCTGGAGATCAAACTGACGTCATTTATACCGATTGCTCAAAAGCTTTCGATCGTCTTCATCATGGCATTTTGTTAAATAAACTAGCTTCCTATGGTATTTCAAATAAGTTACTTTTATTTTTTGAGTCTTACTTAAAAAACCGAGTTCAATTCGTTCAATGTCATGGTCACAACTCCAAAGAATTTGTCGCTACATCTGGTGTGCCACAGGGCACCCACCTAGGGCCTTTGCTTTTTCTTTTATTTCTTTTGACAGAATGAACATGTGGTGCGAAGAAAATAAATTGCTTCTAAATGTCTCTAAGTGCAACGTTGTCACTTTCACTAAAAAACTTCGGCCTATAACCTATAATTATACTATAAATGGGCAAATATTAGATAGGTCTGAATCGGTGAATGATTTGGGTGTAGTTCTGGATGCAAGTCTTTCATTTCGTGGCCACGTCTCTAAAGTTGTTGCAGATAGTTTTAAATTGCTGGGATTTATTATACGAAATACTCGTGACTTCGTCAATAGTGATACTCTTAAGTTGCTTTTCAATGGTTTTGTCAGATCTCGGTTAGAATATTCCGCAGTTGTTTGGTGTCCATCACAAGCCTAGAAAAAGTTCAAAGACGTTTTTTGAAATATATTTGTTTTAAACTTGATGGGGTTTATCCTGAAATAGGCTTTCCACTTGATCAACTTTTAACTAGGTTTTCAATGGAGAGTCTAGAAATTGGCCGAGATAAAGCTCAACTTATCTTTTTACATAATATAATTTCTGGGAAAATAGATGCCAACAAAATTTTGCAGTCTCCGAAATTCCAAGTACCCAGACCTACGACGCGTAATTTCTCTACCTTTTTATTACCCACCCCAAGAACAAATGTGCTAAAATGTTCCCCGCTATTTCAATTGTGTAACAAAAACAATAGTGTACAAAATCAACTTGATATATTTAGTTGCAGCGTGGTCTCGATTAAGCGGCTGATTTTTTGACATATTGTTTTATTTTTTCTATAAACATCTTAAATATTATATTTTACTTATTTAAATTAATTAAAATATGTTTGTACGTAAATTAAGTAGTTTTTCCCATTCACTAATTGGATATATTCTGTAGAATGTGGTAAAATAAAATAAATAAATAAATAAATAAATAAATAAATAAATAAATATATATATATATATATATATATATATATATATATATATATAGGTGGGTATAAAAATACAATCCCTACTAAAAAACTTTTGTGTTTAACACTTCTCTATGGTTGCTGAGATAAAGTAATTTCGCAAGTTAAATGTTTTAACATTATAAGTGACAAATTATGTATTGTAAATTATCAATAAAATTGTTAAAACTCATTTGCAAGGGACTAACATCCACTCAGGTGCGATAAACGTATAAATTTGTAAACGCTCACGGTTCGCTGATACACAATGCGAAATGTGAGTATTTATCGCTCAAATTTTATTTTCAGTGGATATTATTTAACTTTTAACCGTACATATTAATGTACTTTAAGTTTAAGAATCGAGACACAAAACCTCTGACTTCGTCTCGTCTTGACCAAAATTTAGAGATGGGACGAGATTAGCCAAAGTCGAGACAAGACTCTCGGACAAAAAAGGTTGGACAGGTTAAAAGCTCCATATTTTTGCTACAATACATAGATTTTTATTTTCTTGCCCTATGTCAAGAAATTGGTTAAAATCGTGTTTTTTTGGTTTTTAAAGAAAATTGTAATTTTTTTCAAGGTGTGCCTTGCCGACTACAAGAAGGAATTTTTAACCTGACATGGGTCCAGAAATTTGCAAATATATCATCAAACGAATCCACGGGCGGTAAAAATGAATGTAGATCAAAAAATAAAATAAACTTCACGGATCCTGCCCAGATTTTGTAAAGTTTTAACATTGTATTCGCTATACTGGAGATTCAGAACTAGTTTTATTTCTATTTTTTGTTTTGTACGGGAAACCAGGTACCTATATAAAAAAACGTGTCGCTTATTTTAACATATTTTGTGTTTAATTTTCTTATATTGATATACTAGTTTTAAGCAGTCGGGTTTTTATTTTTTTTTAATACTTTTTACTTGTTACATAGTCTTCTTCTTCAAGTGCGTTGTCCTCTTTGATCGTTGGCAATCATGAGCGCTATCTGAACTTTGTTCACTGCTTTTCTAAAGAGACTCGTCGTGAATTCACCATACCATTGTCGCAAATTATTTAGCCACGATATTCTTCAACGTCCAGGTCCTCTCTTGCCTGCGATTTTTCCTTCTATTGTTAGTTTGAAAAGTCTGTATTTATTATTCCTGAGTATGTGTCCCGAAATATTCTAAGTTTCGCTTTTTGAATGTGAGCATAACTTTGAGGTCTTTTGACATTCTTGTAAGCATATCTTCATTGCGCATTCTGTCCATCCAATATACTTTTAACATCCGCCGATACATCCACATTTCGAACGCTTCCAATTTTTTATACATGGCGTCAATCAGAGTCCATGCCTCAATTCCATAATGCATATTATACCAGCTTTCGTTAACCTGGCATTCTGGGTATTTGTATGATTGGACGCGTCAATTTGGTGGTTTTGTCCTTGAAGAATACCTCCTCCAACAGAGTTTTTTGTTTGTTGATCTTTCTTGATATGTGCAGTGTGGTTCCAGTAGACATTTGAGATTAACATGAGATCTCTATCTTCCAGGCCTACCTTTTTTAAGGATTTTCAAAAGCTTTTCATGCTGCACCTTGTCGAAAGCTTTCTCGTAATCTACGAAGCAGGCATACCCAAAAGCAAAGACATCTCTACGTCTTTGAACCAACACGCAGGGCCTCTCTTGTGCCAAAACCGTTATGAAAACCAAACTGAGATTTAGTCGTAGTTTAGCGCATATTCTCCTGTAGGTGATCTTTAGGAAAATCCTAAGAAAGTGACTCATCAAGCTGATAAGCGATAGTCGCTACACATTTTTGCAGAGCTCTTTTTTGCAAACGTTACAAATGTTGACTTAAGCCAGCCTGAAGAAATAACGCCCGATGATCGGTAGACCATATTAAAAAGCTTCATGTTCAGTGCCTCCTCTTTGTTCAAAATTTTGATGACTTCCGAATAGATTCCATCTGCCTGCAGCTTTTCAGTTGTTGATAACGAAATTGCATGTTGGACTTCTTCCTTAATTATATCGAGTCCTTCTCGTGTATATTACTCAGGAGTGTCCTATCTTTCATCCTGAAAAAGGTTTTCGATGTAGTTGTACCACTCTTTTATTTTGTCTTTAGCGTGAAGAATCATCTTATCATGATTGTCTAACAGAATGCCAATTTGACGAGTTTTATATAGACCAGCAGCTTCGTTGATTTTTTTATGCAAATTAAAACTGCCATATTTTGCCTCCAGAAGATCTAAGATTTCACTGCCAATTTTCTTTGGCAATTCTCATTTTGTTCTTTATTTTACGATTCATTCGGTGATATTCGGGATGATATTTTTAAGCGTCTTTCTTCCATTATATTGAGGATTTCGTCAGTGATTGAAGCTTTTTTTTACCTTATTATCTTTTGAAGTTAATTAATAAAAGCTTCCTTGATGCCGGTCCAAACAGTCTCTCTGCGGTACTCTCTGTCATGCCCACTCTGTTTAGTTTACTGCCTAGTTCGTTTCTGACTTCAGCAAATGTTGTAGGGTTATTCAGCTTTGTTAGATCTGATCCTGGATAGTTCTTCCAAACTGTATACTTTTTCAATGTCAGCCGGATATTTGCTACAAGTATATTGTGATCCGAATTTATGTCTTCACCAAGGTAAGTTTTGCTATTTAATGCAATTTCTGTAGCGTTTATTTATAAGGACAAAATCTATTTGATTTTCTAACAATTTTCTCTGGCGTACGGCGTTAGAAGTTCAAGTGTACAGACGACTTGGTGGCTGCTGGAAGAAAGTATTTGAGATAACAAAACCCATTTCTTGACAAAACTGAAACAGTCGGTCGTCACGTTCATTTGCGATACCTTCTCCATATCCATCAACTATGTTATCCCTCGGTCCACTGCCAATCTTTGCCTTAAAATCATCCATAACGATCGTGATTTTCGACTTTTTAGTAAGATTTAAGGCGCTTGTAGTTATCTGCAAAAAGTTTCAACAAGTGCGTCTGGGTAATCGCTGGTCGGTGCATATATCTTGATGATATTTATATTGTATGGTTGGAACTCAGCTGTAGAAATGCTACTCTATCGAGACTAACTGGGACAAATATATTTACAGTTTTTTTGTATTTCCATGTTTGTTTACTATGAGCTTTTCCAGTCAGGCTGATGATTATTCCTAGGGATAATAATGAGGTGGTTTTCCGCTGTTTTCATGGTCGCCACTGCGCCGTTTGTTGTCTGTGCCACAACCATTGAATTTATTTTATTTTCAATTCTCGCCGCTGCTCCCTGCTACTTTTTGGTCCACCCTGGGTATTTCATTTCCCCAGTACCACCCATATCCGGAAGGCATTCTCCTATCCGCCACCTAAGGGGGCGTCCGATGTGGGACTAGCATCCCCTCACGGGGGTTATAGTCAGTCAGGATTAATTTAAAGGGGTGTAGTAGCTGTGTAAGGTGGTAAAAGGGTACAATATATAACTACGTAGGAATAGAAATATTTCGTGCTAAAATGTTTAATAAAAAATAGTAGCAAAACTTCGCTTTCGGTTTTCGCCATCTTCGGTACTATCTAGCAAGAAAGAACATAAATATTATTTAAACCTTATAAGTAGTAGAATTATTAAGATTAGTTTGCCAAAAGGTTGCATGACCCCTTAAAGGGTTTCAGGCATCTTTTAAATGACTAAAATTTTTTTTTCCCTGTAATAAGAAATTTTGTTTACAATGTAATACAATTTATTTATTCTCCTAATTCAAATAAAACTTTTACAATATTCTACTAACTATACTAATATACAAATATTCTTGAAAACAACATTATTTCCTTTCTTGCAGGGAACACCGATGATGACGAAAGAGGTTTCCTATGCATTTTTAATAAAAATGTTTGCAAGAAGTATCTCTATTCTTACGCAGCTATATATTGTACCCATTTATCGTCATACCTGTTCATATATTTTCAAAGTTTGAGAAAGACTAAGTAATGCAGCACTTTGTCTTTGTCAAACTTAAACTGTAACTCCGAACAAGTTTTTTAACTTTATAATTCATCATATATTATCGATAAGTTAAGTTTATATGCAGTATGCTCTATATTCTGTTATAATGTGAAATATTATTCTATACACTTTCCATATAGACACTATAGAAGTCTAAAGGAACTCTTAAAAGCATCGTAAATCAAAGGTATGACGTTTCGTATTTCCATAGACCGCCAATAGACGTGATGCATCGTCTGAATATTGAATTATATTCGACACGTTCTGCATATAAATAAACCTAAGATGTCGAAAGGAATACGTTAGTTAAACTCTAACTAATTTACCAGCTGTTAGAGCAGATACGGATGTCTGCTGTAACATCATTTAAAACATTTATATTTATTAATTAGACAATTTGAAAATAAGAATTTTTATATGAAAAATCGGTAAATTTTCTTTACCCAGAACTTCCCTCGTTATGATTTTTTCCATTAGTTGGGAATAGTGAAGTGTGACCCAATTTAGTTCAGTACATAATCACAGTATACAGGGTGGCCCATCGAAAACGTACCGCAAGGCATAACGGCCAGGGTAATTTTTTTTTCAAAAAATCCAAAAACACGTCAATTTTGTTTGTGAGGGGGACAATTTTTGCCCTTAAAATGATCGCAAAATTTTCAACCCTCTAAGCGGGGGTGTCATCCCCCAAACTTTTTTAAATGGGAAGAGGGGTCAAGTGGTACCGCAATGAAAAGGGCTTTCTATTCTCTATACATTCCCGCTTTGGTTTTGAAAATCGGTCAAGTCATTTAGAAAATATGAAGGATTGAAATTTAAAATGTTTATTTACAAATTATCAGAGTAAATGATAAGGATAAATTCCTTCGACCAATTCGCTATTTTTGTCCTGTTATTTTAGATGTTTACTGCTGATTTTAGTGATTTGACATGCCACAACGATCAGGTGCGGTAGTTGCTAGATAGCTGTTCTGTAACTTGTGCGTTTAAATTTCTCAATATCATTAAATTTTTTATCAATAATTATGGTGTACTCACTTGCAGAAAAAGTGGAAATAATCGAACTTTATTTTAAAAATAATGAATGTGGCAATCGGGTTGCGCAGATATTTAATGAACGACATCCTGAAAAACACCTTTCCGGCAAAATTGTTCGCGAGTTAGTAGCAAAATTTCGCGAAACTGGATCCCTTATAAATAAAAAGAGGCAGATGGAAAATCCTGTAGTAAATGAAGCTATGGAGGTCTTTGTATTGGGCCAAGTTGCCATGGATAGTACGCTGAGTACAAGAAAATTAGCCAATGAGACCGGCGTGAATCGTACAAGTGTCCAAAGAATATTGAAAAAACACCATTTCCACCCGTATAAAATTCAGTTGGTACAAGAACTCAACGAAGACGATTTTGATCGCCGCTTGCAATTTTGTGAAACTATTAGTGAACGAGTGGCCAATAATAATAATTTTCTATTCAATGTGTGTTTTTCGGGTGAGTGCACTTTCTTTTTGAACGGTGTAGTTAATCGGCATAACTGTCGGTACTGGGCTGAGAACAACCCCAGGGTATTTCACGAGGTGCACACACAACATCCTCAGAAATTGAACGTGTGGGCTGGTATTTTTGGAAATTCTATTGTGGGTCCTTTTTTTCTTCCTGGAACTCTAACAGGTGATATGTACTTAGATTTACTGGAAAATACCATCGACCCAGCCCTAACTGACATCATCGAAAATAATCCTGGATACGTTGAAGCGGAACTGATATTTCAACAAGACGGTGCACCTCCACATTACTCTCAAAATGTGCGTAATTATTTAAACACTAACTTTCCCGGGCGGTGGATAGGACGAAGGGGTGCCATTGAGTGGCCTCCCCGGTCACCCGACTTGACTCCTTTAGACTTTTTTCTATGGGGACACATAAAAAGTAAAGTGTATAGCACTCCACTTGCCTCATTAGAAGATCTGCGAACACGAATTATTGACGTTTGTCGCGAAGTGACCCCTCAAGTTCTTCAGAATGTTCGAGAACGATTTGAAGCTAATTTGTATTACTGTATGGAGGTCGACGGGCAACATTTTCAGCATTTGCTTCATTAATACGGTAAGTTTTTTTTTATTTAATTCAATTTATGCGTTTTTGAAAAATGTATTTTTCAAATTTCAATCCTTCATATTTTCTAAATGACTTGACCGATTTTCAAAACCAAAGCGGGAATGTATAGAGAATAGAAAGCCCTTTTCATTGCGGTACCACTTGACCCCTCTTCCCATTTGAAAAAGTTTAGGGGATGACACCCCCGCTTAGAGGGTTGAAAATTTTGCCATCATTTTAAGGGCAAAAGTTGTCCCCCTCACAAACAAAATTGATGTGTTTTTGGATTTTTTGAAAAAAAAATTACCCTGGCCGTTATGCCTTGCGGTACGTTTTCGATGGGCCACCCTGTATATGTGTTACATATTCTGTCTCTTCATTTTTATTGGGCGCCATTTTGTTCCATCATATTCCACATTTGACTTGCATTACTTAAAATAAATTCAATAACTATCCCATTTTCACATTTAATTTTTCTGCAAAATTTAAAATCATTTGAACAAGATTTTTTACAGTCATTTTTTAAACATTTTGTTTGGCCGCCATTTTGTTCCGCATTTTAACTTGAACTCCATATTATCAGTCTTTACACACTCCGTTAGTTCCGGGATATCCCAGATTCTTATGTTAGAGTAGTCTATTATTTGGGGTTAGGATTCAGTAAAAAAAAACAAAACCCCTTTTTTAAATTGTCGACGTTTTGCCAATTTATTGTTTCATCCTCAGGACACATAGATTTTATATCCTGCATGAAACCCATATTATCAGTCTTTTCCTAATCTGTTGGTCCGCAGAAATTTCCTAACCCCAAATAATACACCACTCTAACATAAAAACAAGGGAATCGTTAAGGAAAAGAATTTAGAAACTTACTATCTGGGAAATATTTGCCTGCCAACGTAGTAGGTAAAGACTGAAAATATGGGTTTCATGTAGGATATAGAATCTATATATGAGTTCTGAGGATGCAACAATAAAGTTGCAAAACGTCGATAACTTAAAAAGTCTTTTATTGTTTACTGGATCCTTAGCCCAAATAGTACACCACTCTAACATAACAACAAGAGGATCGTTAACTAAAACCATTTAGAAACTTAATATCTAGGAAATGTCTGCGGACTAACGGATTACCTACGTAAAGACTGATAATATGAATTTCATGCTGGATAAAGAATCTACATGTGTGTTCTGAAGATGCAACATTAAATTTGCGAAACGTGGATATTTAAAAATAGACTTTTGTTTTTTTTTACTGGATCCTAACCCCAAATAATACACCACTCTAACATAAAAACAAGAAGATTGTTAACGAAAACAATTTAGAAATTTATAATTTCTGGGAAATATATGCGGACCAACGGAGTAGGTAAAAACTGATAATATGCGATTCATGCAGGATATAGGTTCTATATATGGCCCTGAGGATGCAACAATTAACTTGCGAAACGTCGACAATTTAACAAAAGAGTTAACCCGAAATAATACACCACTCTAACAACATTTTTTTAACATTATTCTGCCATATTGGATTTTTACCAAAATATTACCAGATCATCCCCATATGATCCTTAATTTTTGGTCCAAATTTGAAGTCAATCAGGTAAGTAGTATTTAACCTATGTCGCGAACTGACAGACAGACCCACAGACGAACCGAAGAAATTGATAAAACATGTTTTTTGGCATCTAGGGACGCTAAATCTGAAGAGATGTAAATCCTGAGAGGGTGATTTTTTCGCGATTACAAACATTTTATTTGGCCGCCATTTTATTCGGCCATCTTGAATTAGTACCACTGTTTTACTAGTTGATCCCTATACCACAATTAGTTATGGCACACAATTTGAAATGAAACCATTAAGCAGTTTTTTCAGGCTGAATTTTTAAATATTTTATTCAGTCGCCATTTTGTTCCGCCATCTTGGTTTCGTACCAAAATGTTATCAGTTTATTCGAACATCGCAACTAGATGTTTTTAAAAAATTTGAGATAAATTATATGAGTAGTTTTTTAATAATAGTTTTTTTAACATTTCACTAGGCCGTCATTTTTTTTAGTTACCAGGTCATCCCCATATGACCCTTAATTTTTAACCAACATTTGAAGTCAATCGGATAATAAGTAGTTTTTTAGTTACGCCGCGAACAGACAGACAGACCGACGGAATTGAGAAAACATGTTTTTCGTCATCTAGGCACTCTGAAACGTGAAGACCTGAAAAAATCTCGGAGAGTGATTTTTTCACGATTACAATCCTTCCCTTTTTCCAGGGAATAACGATCTTCCGTAAGAAAGAAAAAAAACGGCTTTTCTGATAGACATTGTAATTCCCAATAATGAAAACATGAAGGTATAAAGTAAGTATACAAAACCATAACGTGAAATCCGGTAAGTAGGGACCTCAGCGATGGAGTTATACCGATAATGATTTCATCCGTCGTTTCGTTTCATTAATCGTACACTGAAAAAATCAGTAAAAAAACTTTAATAAAGATTGGTTTGCCTGATTTTTATTTCACTCAAATAATTTTTGTTTGGTTTTATTGAAAATAATTATAGGGACTATTGTAGTCTAGATCTTGTTTAAGTTTATTATGACACGATATTATGTTTTTTAACTTTACCTATAGCATATGCACCCCCTCCTACTATCAGGGGTTAAAGAGGGAAAATCACAAATGACAAATGTTTAAAATTGTCTCGTTACTTGTACTACAAACCCAGCTTACATGCCAAATTTCAGTACTCTAAATCATCAGTGAATAAGTCCGAGACGAAACCAATAAACTACGTATTGAAAACTATTCAAATTCTTTAAAAATTTAAAAGAAAAAAATATAAATGAGTTTTTTGAACCTGAATGGGCTAACTTAAGCTAGACGAATTGTGAAATTGTTACAAAATCGCGTTTAAAAAAAAACAGGTAACAAAACTATTCTAGTCATATTAAAAAGAAAATACCGGTGAACGCTGCCTCCAGAAAAACATTCCTAATGATCTGGCCAACTTTGTTTTCTTTGGCTCTGCTTGCAATATAAGCTACTACTATTTAAATAACAAGGTCATAAGATTTTATTACATCAGGATTTGTTTTATTAAGAACTTTGTGGTCGATCTAAAACACAGAATAAATAATGAATTCGAAATTATTATTAATTCTATTGGAATTTTGGAGTCAATAAATTTTGCATTAAAAATCTTTTTGAGCACCGTGTCTATAGATTTTGTAAAATACATAAACGTAAATTGTCTAAACATTTTAAGATTTCCTTACTGAAAAAATTTTGATAAACCTAAAAATAGCAGAAAACCTCTTGGTGGTTTAGAAAATAGTTTTCCACCACAGATCTTTAAGTTTTATTTAGGGATCTAAACACATTCTCCCATTTTCATCTGGTTCTCGTATTGTCTGTTCGAGCCTTAGCTCAAAAACTACCTATTCGATATACGATTTCGGTCAAAAATCAAGGGTCATATAGGATGGAATGATAATATTCTGGTAGAAATTCAATGTGGCGAAAAAAAATAGTGGTCTCACAAAACGTAAAAAAATCATTAAGAAACTACTACACCTCATGTTTTGTAAAAAAATCCATAGTGATATAAAGGAAAAGTTTTTGTGTCGAGCCTTTACGACAAAATAAAATGGCCGCCCAATGAAATTTTTAAAAATTCAGTACCACAAAACTACTCATCCAAATGACTTTTACACAAATATCAAGGGTGAAACTGATAAAGAGACCCCGCAATGCATAGAGAAAAGTAATTTCAGTCGATTGGCTGAATATTTGATAGTTTGTGCCTCATGTGATTGTAATCAAAAGTGTCCATGGGCCGAACACAAAAAATGAACAGTTTTTGATTTACAGTCTGTTTCAGTAATGATAGTTTGTTTAGTATTTTTTACTCTTTACTACTGATTGTTGAAATAAAAAAGGTTTTTAATAGAGGGAGCTCAAAAGCTTAACACATATCCAGCTAAAAAGCTTTCAGAGGTTTTAAAATGAAATAATGCTTTTACCACACAATTTAATAATTTTACTTCTGACAGTTAAAGTTTCTCTGATATATTATTTCTTTTTCTAAAATAAATGGTATTTCAAAAAAATTAAAGAGTACTTACCAATGGAATTTTGTAAAAATAATATTAATTACCATACAAGCTTATAAAGGAAAATTAATTCGATAAAATGCTGCATATTGCATCTATAAGTGTCCACATCTATAAAAGTATTTGCTGATACAAAAGGAAGTAACATTTAATAAACGAATGCTGGAGAAAACTGTATTTTTTAAAACGCTGTTAGTAGAAAATTGAAATTTTAAGCTCTTCCATCCATTTTTTGGCTGTTGGTATGTTATTTGAGGTAATATTAAGTACCTTTTAACTTTTTACTAATTGTAATATTTTGTTATTCTGTATTTTCTAATAAATATGGCCTTTCCAAATAGAATAAACTATTTTGCATTTGATAGAGATGTGGTATCACGAGGGATAGCAGACAAACAAAAAAATGTAAAATTACTATCCGATCTGGGTAGGCCAAAGGCTGAGTATACAATTAACTCGCCTATTTGTATAAACTGTGATCGGCAAATTGGTGGGTTAGATCCCGAGTGCTTAAAGTTGAATATTTCAAAAGAAACCCTCCCAAAATAGTTGAATAACCGTCCATCTATTGCCTATAGAGTGCAGATATTTATATACCGGAAACAACACGTTGCTTTTATCGGCATTTAGAATGGTTTGTTAATAATAGTGCTATGTGCTGGATTGCAATATGTAAATAGACCATGGAGATTAAATAATTGATTGCAAAGATTACGTAGAATTGCAAGCTAACCTAAGTGCTGTAACCTAGTTCATATTGGTTCTCTATCAGATAAAGAATTCAAAGTTGTAGGTACAATGGCAAAAGCTCAATTTGAAGAAATAATTTGTGATCTTATACAGGATGATAGGCGTCTTAAACATATCAGTAAAAGGTATTTAGTAACTAGAGTTTTTAAAAATTATCTTTAATTATAACAGTTAGACAATCGTTAAAGTTACATTTTGTGCCACAGAATATTTGACTGACTACAGTTACTCGGGTAGAGTACTACCAGAGACATGTTAACAGAAATTGCAAAATGTGGTGTATAATCCTGATAATCACTATAATCCTAAGTTCAATAAATCGCCATTTAGTAGGGCTGTCAAAGTTGTGGCCAGAAGACCATTTATTTAAAACTTAACCGATTAAAAAAACCCATGCACCACCCCCATTACTATATACAAGGGTTTTGTCGTTCCGGGAGATCGGTTCATCGAAGTTTCATTAATCCGTCGTCGGTTATTCAAAATGCTGTTTTCTCGGTTAACCGTGACAAATCTTAATCGGTTTACCTTAACCTTTTACAGCACTACCATTTAGTAAAATCAGCATTTTTAGTCGCTCCAAATGGATATATCTTAGATATTTCCATTTGATTTCCAATGTAAGAAACAACAAAGCTGCAGTGCTTCGCAATGAGTTTGAAAGAGATGCCGTCGATCATGGTTATCAATATTGTGTCCTAGCTTTAGGTATAGATTATAAAATGCCAGCCTTGCAATACAACAGAAGCCAATGCAATGCAAATAATGTCAACCTAACGCAACAAGGGGTTGAAGCCGAAAATTTTTCTGGAATAAAACCATTGTTATGGAGGAAAATAATAATTGCAATTTTTTAAAGACTATGAAAATAAATGTTATCAATAATAATAATAATAATAATAATAGAATAATGGCCTGAACGGAATACACCGCGAGACACAACTCAGCAGCGAAGGTCGTTCATCAAGCAGTAGCCACAACATATAAACCAACGGAGAACATAGACCCTTACTACCATTATACACCAACATCCATACTTGAAAACGAAGACTACAAGCTTTACTGGGACATTGACATCCACACAGATAAAACAATTCCCGCAAACAGACCCGATATCACCTTTCAATCCAAAAAAGAAAAGATTACATATTTAATTGACATGCCTATCCCCAAAGACGAGAACATCCAAGCGAAATACAGTGAGAAGATCGCCAAATATACCGACTTGGCAATGGAAATAAAAAGGCTGTGGAAAAAGGAAAGAGTCATCATTGTTCCTCTCGTCATATCAGTAACAGGCCTCATCCCAACAACGTTTAAACCGCATTTGGCTCAATTAGGACTTAATACAGACATTCACAGAAGCATCCAGAAATCGGTCATTTTGAAAACATGTAGCATCGCTAGATCATTTCTTAATACACAATAGTTATTTTTTTTCCTTTTCCTTTTTTTGTACTGACTTGATATAATCCCGTCAGTATAAAATACAACCACAGGAATACTGTGAGACAACAAAGTGGAGAAAAAAACAACAAATAAATTAAAAACAAATAATAATTGGTAAATTCGCTTTTACCCACAATCTTTCTCGTACAGAAATCCACTAGCATTTTATGAATCCATAACGTTATTATCAAATAATTATATGCTTATATGTATATAGACTGTATTATATGTACGAAGTGGAATTTGTACAGGGGTTGTGGGTAAAGGCGAATTTACTACGTTTAACAATAATACATAGTTTTGAAACTTATACAACACTTTTTGGTCGTACTTTTTTCACTTGTTTGCTGCACTCATATTCCTCGCATCTCTTTTTTACTTCCCTCATAAAAGAGAAGTATTGTAATCATGAAAAAATCACCCTCTGAGATTTTTTCAGATCTTCACGTTTCAGGGTCCCTAGATACCCAAAAATGTTTTCTCAATTGCGTCGGTCTGTCTATGTGTCTGTTCGCGGCATAGTTAAAAAACTACTTACCCGATTGACTTCAAATTTTGGTCAAAAACTAAGCGTCATATGGTGATGACCTGGTAACATTTTGATAAAAATCCAATTTACCAAAACAAAATGGCGGCCTGAAAATGACGTTAAAAAAATTATTATTAAAAAACTGCTTTATCTTAAATTTTGCACAAACATCAAAGCATTATGTTGAAATCAACTGGAAATATTTTCTTAGGAATCCAAGATTGCGGCTTATTCAAATATTTAAAAAATCAGCCTGAAAAAAAACTACTTAATGGATTGATTTCAAATTGTGTGCCATAACTAATTGTTACATAAGGATCAACTAGTAAAATTGTGGTACTAATTCAAGATGGACGAACAAAATGGCGCCCAAATAAAATGTTTGTTCTCTTGAAAAAATGCCCTAGATGCCAAAAAATACGTTTTATCAATTCCGTCGGTCCGTCTGATTGTACGTCTGTCAGTCCAGGCATAGCTTAAAAACTACTTACCAGATTGCTTTCAAATTTTAGTCAAAAATTAAGGTCATATGGGGATGACCTAGTAATATTTTCGTAAAAATCCAGTATGGCCGAACAATGTTAAAAAATTATTACTAAGAAAACGAATTATCCAGTTTACCTCAAATTTTGTACAATGGGATGTTACATAGGAATGAAGTGGTAACATTCTGATATGAATCCAACATAGAAAAACAAAACAGCAGCCTAATAAAATATTTAAAAAATCAGCCTGAATTAAATTAATTTCAATTTTTATGGGAGAGTTAAGATGATATAGAGATAAACTGGTAAATTTGTGGTACGAATTTAAGACTTCGAAACAAAATGGCGGCCAAATAATTTTTTTTAAATTATCGTAAAAAAAAATCTTGTTTAATTGTCACTAACCGTTGGTCTCAAACATTTAGCACTGGTCTGTCAGATTATCACGTCTTGATTGCGTCATGTGTAGAACATGGTGAAAACATATGGTTACCTATTTCAAGTGACAGCTAAAGTAAATGATTAATTGTGTTTGGTTTTGCAAAAAAATAGTAACAAATATGGAGAAACAATTGGCAATTTATGTGTAAAAGTTTACTTTTTAATAGCAATATTGTACATGTAATAAGCAATTTGTCATTTTTCATGAAACTTCAACATCAACCTTCAAAGATGTAAAAACCCAAATCTCTGGAACCGAGATCGGGACCATATCCCCGATATGGTTAGCAATTTGACAGACCAGTTATCGAACCATTCAGCTAGTGACGTCAGTACTTACATCATGAATTCTTGCGGTTCGAAGCGGTCACCCGAACCGAAGCATGGTGAAAACTTCTACTGGTAAAATATTGGTGGGAATCTAATATGATATAACAAATAGCGCCCAATAAAAATGTTTGAAAAGACAGTATATTATGTAACACATATATTCTGTGACTATGTATTGAATTAAATTGGGTCACACTTCACTATTCCTAACAAATGGAAAAAAATCGTAAGGACGAAAGTTCCGGGTAAAGGAAATTTACCGATTATTTTCATTATATATTTTTAGATTAAATATTTGATACCAATTTTCAAGACTTACCAAAAAATTATTCTTCGTTCAGATAGAAAGACAGTTGCGAAACTTACCTAGAAAAAAGAAAATTAAATATTAGAAAATGTCAACGTTTCTATTATAAATTGCCAATTACATAAGCTCGACAAAAATGTTGAAGCCAAGAACTCTAAATAAAGCGGGGATTAAATTTAAAATTTCAATAAGTCTCTCTTGAGATTTCTATTTGAAACGTTGGACGGAAAGCAACTTATCCACTCTTAAAAGCTTGATAGAACCGAATTAATAAAGTAGAACGGAACTTCAAGAATGTTATTCATGTCTTTATTTTCACATTTATTACTTTATGTAAGCTACGTACTATTATTGAGAGCGAAAAAAACTGGTACCAATGTTGCATAAGACATTTGCAATGTTAAAATTTTTAAAATAGACCAATATTGCATTATAAATAAACGATAAAATGACGTATTCGGCTATGTAGATTATTAACGCAAACCCTTTTTAGAGTTTAAATAATTTAATTAATGTGTTGATAGATTCAGCCGCAATTAATATATGATTTAGAGTGTCTGTACTCTTTTAAGCTTAAAAGCTTCATTTTTTATGTTTGTCTATTTATTTCCGGAAGCGTGTCGTTCCTTTACAAATTATAAATAGGTCTTTATAAATTTTAAGTATGGATTAGTAGTAGGTTTAGGTATAAAACAGTAGGTATTAAGATAAAATTTTAAATATTTAATAATTTCTTTTCTTTTGGCAAGATAGCAAGTCAATATTATAATCTAACTTGTAATAAATCAATAATTAGATTACTGCTTCGTAAGCTATTGTATGTTTCAAGTCACAGTATAATAGATTTTTGCATCTTACAATTACTATTCAAAAAGAGATATAAATTTTTTTTCGGCGTTTTCAGGCCTATACTAAATAATAATTCTAAAGCTGGGGTCTTATACAGTGAGGACATAAAATCCATCGCCCCCGTCTAACTTTTGAACAGCTCGGTATATTGCAACGAAATTCGGAACGATAATATATGAGCAAATTCTCCATTTTTTTAAAACATTTGATTCAGCAGTTTTCAATTTTTTTGAGGTTATCAATGTCAATACTCCATACTAAGTGAAACACGAAAATGAAAAGGCTAATATTTCATTAAAACAGTATAAGTAACAATTAATAAAAAACTGATAAAACGAATATTAAAAAACTAAAACAAACAGAAAAAGAAAACGTCAAATTTTCATTTTAAAAAAGTTGTAAATGTGCGCCTCTTGATAAATGAACATCCCTCACATTATGGAGAGTTCAAGAGTTTATTCCTGCACACACGTCAATAATACTTTCACGCAGTTCGTCCAAAGAATCCGGAGCCATTTTAAAAACTTAAGATTTCACATAGCCCCATAGAAAATAATCAAGGGGTGTAAGATCTGGCGAGCGAGCTGGCCACTCTGTCGGACCTCGGCGATCAATCCATCTCTCCGGATAAATTGCACCCAAGTAATTTCTAGTGTCTCTAAAATAATGTGGCGGGGCACCGTCCTGCTGAAACATAATGACAAAAGGGAACTCACGTGGGCTTTGGACAACAAAATTATCAATAAATGGGGGTGACAATATCCTGCAGGATTCGAAGATATGTGGGACCGTTTAAATTTCCTTCCAAAAATGTGGGACCTATGATATGGTCACCCAAAATTCCCGCCAAAACATTTATTTTTTGAGGAAAATGGGTATGTTCTTCGCGAAACACATAGCGGTTTTGATCACTCACAATTTTGAGTGTTGACTTTTCCAATCAGGAAAAAGGTGCTTTAATCATTAAAACAAATGTGGCGCAGATAACTGGGGTTTGCTGTGATCCTTTTTGCCATAATCTCGCAAAACTCTAGTCGCCTGTCAGGGTCATCTTTGGTTAAATCGTGGAAAATTCTCATTTTATCAGGATGAAATTTACTGGATTTTAAAATATTCTTAACGGATGAAGGCGAAATATTGCATGTCTCGGCTACTGGCTTAGTACATTGTCTAGGATTTACGACCTAAACTTTCACGTTTTCGTTAATTTTGGATCTCGCAGATCTTGGGGCATCTTTTACCGTTCCTATTACTTGAAATTTTAACAACAAATTCTGAAATTATTTCCTGCACATTGGTGGTTTCGGAAAGCGTTCATTGAAGATGCGCACTGCAGTATGATAATTGTAGTTAGCCTCGCCAAAGATAATAAAGGTGATATCAGACGGTTCACTTTTTATTCATTTTTGTCGTTCTTTCGCCATCTTTCATTACGAATGAACCGTCTAGACATAAAATGAATGAAAAGTGAAAAATGAATTCATTAGTGAACAAATCCAGGGATGCTGGACTTTTTCATTCGCATCAATCATTTTCATTCCAAATGAATGAAAAATGAAACGTATGAACACAAAAATGAACGTTCATTTTTCGCTTTTCAGTCAACTTCAGTTTTCGCGCGTAGTGAATTCTCGAACAGTTGTAAACACGTGGTCTGCGAAAAAAATGGTATTCAAGTGGAATGATCAGAACACGCTGCGATTTTTGGAGTGTTTCAAAAATTATGCCTGTCTTTGGAACCACAAGCTTGATGAGTACAAAGACAGAACAATACGAGGAAATGCTATGAAAGCGCTAATTGTTGATTTAAACTTGGAGGTAACCGAAGAGGACATCAAACATAAAATAAAGACAATAAGGACTCGCTACACATTAGAATTGACTAGAATAAAGCAATCAACTAAAAGTGGCTGTTCGTCCGATGATGTATATACACCTTCCCTATACTGGTTTAAGGCTGCGGATTTTCTAAGTAGTGTATGCGTTTCGAGGCAGAGTATATCGAAGTATAATAACATAAATAATAATAAATAAAACAATTTAAAATAGAACAACCAAGTATATTGTTAAAATGTATTCATATTATGTACATAAGGTTACCGTACTCTTTTTATCATGTTCCATTGCCATGGCACCATGCACGTGGTGACAAACTTGACTGCATAGGCATCTCGCACGCGCCGAGCATTTTCACTATGATTTCTTGCAGTTGGAGGTATACCGTTTAGTGCCAAAGATGACACTTCTCGCCATTCTCCTGGAATAACGCATCCTTTATCCCAATCCTCCATTTCTAGCGACTGTTGTGGTACATAATTTGCTGTGGTTTTTCTAAGCCAAACACGTTGTTTTTACAAGTTGTTCAACTTTAAGCACTGATAGCGGAATAGGCTTTTCAAATATTCGGAATTTTGATACTAGTATCCCAAAACTATTCTCCACCACTCGTCGAGCCCTCGACAGTCGGTAATTAAATATCTTTTGTTTATCTCCAAATTCTCCTCTAGTACTATATGGCTTTAAAATATTGGTTTGCAACGGAAATGCGTCGTCAGCCACAAATACGCCCTCCTTTGGAATGTTAAGTAAATTTAGTGATAAGGCTTCATTCAATGTGGATTTATTGAAGACGGATGCATCGTTGGTCCTTCCATTTGTTCCTATATCTATATAAATAAAATTGTAATTCGCATCCACAACAGCAAATAGATGAATGCTAAAATTCTTCTTGTAATCGAAATAGTCAGATCCAGAGTTACCCGGGCATCTGATATTTACCAATTTTCCATCCATTGCACCGATACAGTTTGGAAAATTCCATAACCTGTAGTAGTCATCCATTATTTTCTTCCATTCACTTTGACTTTGAGGAACCTATAACAATAGATATAATTATACAGCATGTTAATTAAATATCTGGCTTCAGATGATTCTTGAAAACTATTTATTTTCGGACACAAGCTTATAAATATAACTCTCTAAATTACATTTTTCATTATTTCAGGAGATTCCATCAGCAACCACGGAAAATACAGAACTGCTCTCAGAAGAAAGTACAAGCGCAAGTGAACAAATTAATTCTGAAGCTGTTCAAGCAGTTGGGCAGAAAGAAAATGAAACAACTAGTGTACAGAAAACTCCGAATTTGTTCAAAAAGCCAATCAAGCGTAAAAGGAATAATACGTCGATTGATAAAGCTATCACAGAATTAAAATCAATAAGTGAACAAACTAGAACCAAAGAAAACCAACCTGAGAACGAGTTTGATTTGTTTTGCAAAAGCTTAGCAGTACAATTGAAGAATATGCCCTTAGATAGGGCATTACGTTGTCAAGAAAAACTTCAATCTGTCATGACCAACGAACGACTATCACAAATGTCTTCAGTGTCACGTCACTCTGAATCACGCTCTCAGTCTCAATCCCCACAATTTGTCAGCCAGTCACCACAATATGAGAATACATATTCACATCAAGACCGATATTACAAGGCCAGACAGCAAAAGGTTTCTGTACCCATGATCTCCCCACAAGAGTATGAATCAAGCTCTCAGTCACCACAATCTTGTAGTCAGTCACCTCAATATGAGAATACCTTATCGTCAAATCAACATAACTACTATCATAAGACCCAACAGCAAATGGTATCACCACCAATGATCTCCCCACAAGAGTATGAATCAAGCTCTCAGTCACCACAATCTTGTAGTCAGTCACCTCAATATGAGAATACCTTATCGTCAAATCAACATAACTACTATCATAAGACCCAACAGCAAATGGTATCACCACCAATGATCTCCCCACAAGAGTATGAAGCATGCTCTCAATATGAGGATATATCACACAGTCAATGTAACTACCAACAGCCAATGGATAGACCCACCTCTTCGGAAGAGAGCAACGGTATAGATTTCGAAACATCGAGCCAGGAAGAAGATGATATCATCGCAAAAGCTCTTAAAAGCATTATTTAAATGATATTATAATAAAATATAAGAATCAACCTTTATGTTGAGATTGTTAGTTTTTAAAAAAATATTATTAATTAGTAAAGTATATAACTCACCTTGATAAAGTTCTCAAGCGCCGTCCAAATAGCTTCACATACTTCTTGGCAAAAATAGGATATTGTGTTTCGAGGAACTCGTATAAAAATTCCAAACTTCCAAAAGAATCGCCCGTAGCAAGGTATCTTAGTATTATCTGAAGTTTTATGTGTGCAGGTATACTCTTTCTCATTAAAGTATCTTCTTTTGTTATGAAAGGAGTGACAAGTTGTAGAAGTTGTTCAAATTTTTTTTTATCCATTCGAAGATGATTATAATAGGTATCAGGATCTTCATCCGCTAACTCTTTTAACAATGAATCTGAAGCTCCAAACACATTCCTTCTTTCAATCCATGGTCGCACCCACCAACGTCGACGTTTTCTTCGTTTCTTCTTTTCCAAATTATTAATCAAATGATCGCAAATTAGGCGAATTCCAAGGCGCACAACTTCGTTCGACGACATATTCAAAAAAATGAGAGGATAACGTTCATTTGTTTGTCATTTTGTATTTGTCGTGTGAACTTGAAATGACAAGAAAAAGAACATTCACTTGAGTGATTCATTCATTCGAGTGAACCGTCTGATATCACCTTCTGCCTTGATTTTATCTTCGAACGAACGAGCCATTTCAATTAAATTATATTTTCGGAAACTATTAAAATACTTGAAAAACACGTTTCAAAATCTCAGATATTAGAAAACCAAGGCAACTACCATTAATTGTTGCACTTGGTGGAAAAAACTACGTATCAGAAAATCAAAATTAAAATTGATATTGGTCATCATTTGAGAATTGCTGAATCAAATGTTTTCAAAAGCTGTCATTTTTTTTAATGGAGAATTTGCTCATATATTATCGTTCCGAATTTCGTCTCTATGTCTAATAACTAATAAATCGATTTTGACATACGTCATTCGCCATTCAAGTTGGCGAAATTTAAAAAAAAAGAAATCTGTAAAAGTGGAGCCTAAAGAAATTTTTAGAGAGAAATATTTTTCTAAAAATAAGTTTGTTAAACCACTCTCTAAACTATTCAATAAACTTTTCTTCTCTATTACTACTAATACACGTAATTCCTTAAATTTTATTTTTGTTCTTTTACTAAGTGTAGCAATGATTTATTATATACATTTTATTACAAACCTCTTAGAAATACTTATTTTAATGCAACTAAATGTTGATATCTTTAAGTTTACCATTTTTGTTTTTATTTCAAGGCCTTCTAAGTTTATGTAGGGAGTATTATAATTATAGTTGAACCTCCTTTGGTGATTATTCATAATAAAATATATACCAACATAGGGGGACAAACAAGATATATTTCACATATTAAATATAGTATCTTGCATTATGCTAACCTATTCATATGGAAACCATTTTTTTTTATTCAAATGTAATATTTCAATTAGCATCAGTTTAAAAATCGTATTTTGCTAAATCTAACAAAATGTAATGAGATTGCATAAGAATTAACATTTTTGAAATTGATTTGATATAAAAATTGTTACAAAAGTATTGAGTTGTGAGTAATAAGTAAAAAATAATTATGAATTTTAGAAAATAAACATTTGTTAAATAAATGGCTATAATAGATACATCTTCTCATCAGATGGGAATTATTAAAAAAAAATAAAATTATCATAATTTTTTAAATAACTTTTACAAATTACATAATTTGTTTTTAAAATGTTCCGCCATCTTCGATGGCAAATGACATATGTCAAAATCCATTTATTAGTTATTATGCATGTAAAAGTTTTTCGAAATATTAGTAATATTTTTTCTATATTTAGCTAAAACTCGAATGAACAGGCCAACTGAAAATTTCCAAATTCCTTTCCATAAAAGCTGCCTCTTACCACTGCATTCGGTGGTGGTTTTATCAGACATGTACAGACTGATTTTGAGATATTTTTCTTTTGTGTGTGTTTAAAATGATTTGTCAAAATACTCCTTATGTGTTTAACGATTTAAATGCGTTTTTAATGTTGAAATTATTGGACAGTCTTCCAATCTTCTCAAATGTTCCCTTAACAAAAAGCATCGTTAAACATGGTGATGGTTCTTCTGTATAGAAACATGTCACGTGATGATGTAAACATCTACAAGAAATATGTTTTAATATTTCTAATTTCTGCTTTGGAACCTCTGGATTATTTATTACAAGTGTCTATGGCTCTTTTAGGGTTTATATAATTCCCTCTTTTGTTGCTGCAAAATGGTTAGAACCAGCTGAAGTATTGTCTAATCTGTGTAGGCTTTAGGGACACTATTGTTTTAATGCCTTCTTCAGTTTGGTTTTTTAGTTTGCGTTAGAAAAATTTTCATCTTTCCCCATTTGTAAATATAATATATGTCCTGTCTAATTTTACAGAAAGAGCAGAATCAGAGTATGTTAAGTATGTCTAGCAAATACATGGAAGTCTATTCAAAATAACCTCTAAAAACTTCATGTGGGTAATAATATTCATTCAATTCATTCAAACGTTATAAAATCAAAGAAATAAAAACAATAAAAGCTGTTTGTGCTATTATTTAGCATGACAGAAATATACTTCTCCCTCCAATTATTTTCAAATCAACGTGAAGGAAATGCCCCTATTTGGTGCGCATGATATATTTCAAAGTTAAATTTCCATCAACTAGAGCTCATGAGACTCATCAAATTTTTGTGACTGCTAAACAGTCCGTTATGGCACATACAATAAAGAAAATAAAACATGAAAGTGGTATTTTGCCATTACGGCAGTGAGAATCCTTAGCATCAAAATGGAATCTGAAATGACTCGCCTGGGGAAATGAAACGATAGACCCTTGACTTATTCGCGGAACGAATGGCCTTTTTGTTATGTAAATTTCATTGACGTTGAAGTTACTTTAATCTTAAGAGAAAAATTTGATACTCATGTTGTAATTACGTAAGATAATGCTAGATTATAAAATAAATAGGAAATGTGGCTTGCATAGCAGGATAGTTTCAAACGTAATGTTTCATGACTAATACTATTGTATATGATGCATTTCTAAAATTTATTATTTTCTAAAAAACACTGATTAAATTTAAAATCTTATAGAAGCTATTTAATCAAGTATAAAAACTGAAAGTTTAAAATGCTTCCGAATACTATTATTTTAAACAGGTGTATTATAGAAATATAGCATAGAAATGTTCATCCCAGTGGCTCGTCCGGGATGGGTTTTGGAGGATCGACCCCCTTGCGATCAAGCACTAGAGAAAATGCAAATTGTATTTATTACTGGAAATCCCTATGCTAAAAATTGATTCAAATTCTCCTAGTCACAATAACACAAATCTAAGAAAAGAAGTGGTGGTGTTATTATATTTATAAGAAAGTTTATTCATTCCTGAGTAATTCAAATAGAGCAGACTAGTACTGAACAATTATATGTATTTTTTAAATATGGAGTGTATATTCCCCCTGTTCTGAAACTTAAAGAAATCTTTTACACTAATGTTTGGGTCAAAATGTTTATTTTCGGGTCTACCATTGGCAAGTTGGAACAACTCTGAAAGTGGTCTTGTTATTAAGTATCTCCCAGGATAGAGCACTGAAATAATTCCACAATGCTTCTTGTTGCTGGACATGCCTAATTCCCGAGTATATCTGGATCTAGTATTTGGACATTTTAAAGATGTATTTGTTGTCTCGGCTAGTTATGATTTTTACATAGTCGCTATCACAATTAGGGCTGCCACTTTTCAAAAAGAACAGACCCGGAATTTTAGGAAGGATCACTATTTCTATTCACAGGCCTATAAGCGTACATTAAGGAAAGCCAAATATCAAAGTGAAGACTGTTTCTTTTAGTTACAGCCAAACAAAATAATTATATGAGCTCGGACCCCTCCGGGAAACAAAATCCCAAATACGCAATGTTTATTAAATAAAGCATACTTTTTTGAGGTAGTTATTTCTTGAAATAAATTGGTTTTCGCAGTGCCCTTGCCACCCGGAGATTTCGATGTTAAACCGTAGCACGGATATGCACCATTGAAACCCGCAGACTCCGGGTAGCAGCCCTAATCACAATGCATATTGTTTAAATAAAGTGGACACACCCATAAATGTGAATACAAGTATATTTTAGATATAGAGCTCACTGAAGTTTTCAATAAAATAAATAAATAGCCTTACTAAAGATGTTGGTTCTGGACCTGATGGAATTCCACAATTTGCAATGACCAATCTAGTTTATACTTTGTCTAAAACTCGGAAACAATTAACGTAAAACTTTGTGCAGGTTTTGAAGTATTTTTCTTCCGAGGCGCTGTATTTAGAATCGAATCGACTTGAAAAAAATTAAAGGTAGCAATACAGGTCATACCTATAACCTGCCATACAATGGGTTCTTTACGATAAACCATTTCGAGTAAAAAAAACAAAATGGGCGCCGTTTATGGGGTTACAGTGGCAACTAAACAGAAAAATTATCAAAAATAATGTAAACCCATCGCGGGATTACTTTGGTACCAATATAACGTGTTTTTTTTTAGTTTTTAAATAGAAGATACAATATTTTTTATTAAAATGTAATCATTTCCTATAAAAAAATAACATCTATAATAGAACTACAAAAAATAGCATATTTTTGAAATATTATTAAGGCACAAAATTCAAGTCTTATCAATATAAGATATATTAGACTCTTCTAGCATTAAAATAAATATAAAAAAATATTAATATGAACAAAACACTGTAAACAAACTAAAAAATAATATTCTTAATATTTGGCACTGTAAAACCTAAACTAAAAAAACGTTCTTGGTTAAAAATAAAAATACACTATTTTTGCCTTCAATTACAATATCTCGCTGAACTGTAACTGTTATATTTTTCGCCATATCGTAAAAGATAGGCAGAACTTTATGCTTTTTGGGATATCTAACTGTGCAGAAAAAAAAATACCCATATAGGTAATTAATGAAATCTGATATTAATAATACCTATTTTTTGTGGATCATTGTAGATAAACATTCATCTTTTATACTTTGATCCTTTTCAAGTCGACACAGCCCTTTTAACGTCACTTAATTTTCATTCTGGGGATACGTTGACGGAATTTCTCAAAAACCATCAATCATGTTATGAATCGTGAATCAATCTCATCCGAAGTATCATTTAGCTGCTTTACCTTTTTTCGCATTTCGTCTCCGAGAAACGGCGTTCGTATTTTCCTCAGAAAAAGCTAAAATTGATCGAATACCGAGTATATACATCTATTATATCTTAAGACAAAGATAGATTACCTAATAAACTTGGTAGAATAATTTTTGTAAGGTTTCTCGCGCAGACAAATACAAAACAATAGAGAAGTGACATTTCTAGAATTTTTTTCGGTTATTCAAATAAACAGCACTTATTATTTTTCGTCATTACCACTTACAAACCAATGTTCAATCGCACGTTACATTTGAACCCTCTAAGTATTGTTAGGAGAGAGAACGTAAATTCCCCATTTTCAATATATCATCTCAATAATAAAATACCAAAATTAATTTCAAACCTAAAACTGCCAACGTTGACTTAGAACCCGATTAAAATCGAGGCTCGCATTGTACAAGGATTGTTGTTTATATTTTGAACGGGGTCTACAAGCTTTATTTTAATTAAAAGTTTTTTTTATCTGAATATGCAGTAAATAAACAAATGACAATCTTAAAGTAGAATTATTTATAGGAAATTTTAGATAAATTACTTATATACATTTTTTTATATAAATAATAAACATTCTATAACAAATTCATAAAATTCCAGCCACATTGTGAATATTGTTCAACATATAATAAATCCAGAAGACAAATTTGTAAGCTTTAATGTAAAAAGCCTGTATAAGAATGTACCATTGAAAGATTGTCGATTCTCAAAACCAAGCTTGGTGAAAATCAATTCATTTTGAAAGGATTTCGTTGCCACTGGATGGAATTATGAACCTCTTGGAGCGTTGCCTGCGTAATTCTTACTTTCAGGTTATAGTTGAGTTTTTTTTTCAAACGACAGAATAAACAACTAAACTGGTAAGCAAAACAAACAGATTTTTTACGTGTACCAGTGCCTAGAATTGTAATTGTTTTCCAACAGCTGCAAACAGGGCAGTTAATAAAGAGCTTGCAAATCTCACAAAACTTAATCCTTCCCCATTTTTTTTAACGAAATAAAGTAAAACTAAACCTAAAACTCGTAGGAAATTTAAATTAGTGCAACATTTTAATATTCAAAATCGAGCAAATATAAATTGTAAGGAAGGTATGTTACTATTTCACCATTTTTAGGACGATAGTCTATTCTTTTTTTTTTTTTCATATATATTTATAGGTTCAGAAAATAGCTTTTCACTCAATATTAAAGAAACTGGTGCTGAAAGAGTTATTTCTCCTAACTTAAGAAAATTATTTGATTGATTTGCTATCATAAAAATAGACTTGCATTGTGATCTACCAGTGGCAAATCTAAATAATAACTGAACTCTGTTTCTATCTCGCCTGTTTCAGAGAAATATATAGATTTTTTTTTAATTTATCTCTGGTATTGAGCAATATTAGAAAATACATCCCAAAACGTCTGCGTCAGTCTCTTACGTTTTTTGGGTACCGGCAAATACTTAATTGTCGGGACCATTTTTGTACAGAATATCCCTCATTTTTTACTTTTACATAATTGCTCTACCTACTATATTTTGACAGATACTGGAAAAAAAGGTTTTTTTTACATTTTGCACTAGCGGAGGGTCTAAAAAAATAAACTTTGCTTCAAAAGAGCTCTCAAAAGGTCTATAATTAAAAAAAGCCTGCTTCCAAATTTTTTCTTAGGTCCGGTCTAAGAGATCGCTTTTTGAAGTAGTTAAGACCATATTTTTGAATAATGAATAATTGAAAAATGCTTATTCATATTACCTGTCACTTTTCTTAACTGGATATTAAATTCTTGCGGTTCAGAGAAGGCCTCAAAATTTTTATATTTAACCTCATATAATTAGGTTAATACAAAAGTTAGTTGCTGGAATTTCACAAAAATGATAAGGTATGTTCGCAAAACAAACGCAAAAAAATGCTACTGCGACTACAGCAGCAAACTAATTGGGCTGCTAACTCAAAAATATCATTGACATCACCGGTTTATTTATTCTCAGGCTATTCTACTTTTACCATACGGTTGTGGAAACACAGCTCATTTTACACAAAGTTTAAAAATTGCGTAGGTACTCTTAAAGAAGAGTTTGAAGTTATTTATTTATTAAGTCTTTTATTAAAAATTTATTTATTTTAGGGAATGAACGCAGATCTTATTTATGTATTTTTGATGAATGAAAAAAGGAATAATACAAGTCCAGCAAGATCAGGAAATAAATAAACGAAAAATACTCGGTTTTTCGTGTACATCCATCCACACAATTTTAAAAGTTACAAATTCTATCTATGGAGAAACATTTATTTCCCAATACAATTGTGCTCCTCTCCAGTTCCCGAGGCTAGAAAGACAGTTCTTCTACACAACTTTTCCGTAAGAAAGATTATAAAAAGAGGTTATATTGAATAGTCATCACGGTTACCTGATTTGATTCCATTGAATTTAAAAACAAAAATATACGCAACAGAGGCAAATTCTCTGGAAGAATCTCGACAACGCAACGCAACGGCTATTATATGAGTGTCTGCAAATTATACCAGAATCTTGCAATGTTTTTCATAAAGAGGAAAATTTTTTTTTTATTATTTTTTGATGCCGTAAAATAGGTAAAACATTTAAATCAGTGATTTGGAAAACTATGCTATTTTAAAAAGCCTGATTGTCATAGATGCTTTAAATATTACAAGAAATATTAATGAATGATTTTTGAAAAGAACAATCAATATTGCAAGTTGCTGACTTTTCGCCAAAATTCCTCATGATGTTTTGAAAACTCTCTTATTCGCATCAAATAGTTTTTTTTTTAATATTGTAGTGGACTTATAAATATTTAGAAGCAGTGTAATTTTTCATTAATCAATTTCACTTCCAGGAACTTCATGAATACAAACACTTTTATCTTAGTTAAATGTGGCTCGTACAAAAAGAAACGAACATTATCAATCAAAATACAGAACAGAGATAGTCTGTTTTGCAAAAATAAAATTCAGGCAATTTCCCCGTTTTCCCAGTTGCTTTTACCAGAGATTAATAACGACTAATCAAATCACGATTTATTTTTACTCTGGTTTGTATTCGGGAGTAACATATGGCCCGAATGTTTTGACTAAATCCCTAAATAAGGTTACGTGTTACGGATTGGTAGGACATCAATTTGTGTCCCTCGTCCAATTTGTTACAAACTTTGTAAAACAGTAATGATATTAACTGGCAGTCATTTTAATTTTGTAATTCAGATTGATTTTATTGACAAATTGGACTTTATCGGAGATAAAACGCCGAAACAAATAAAAAATGTTTATTTGACGTTTTATTGATCTTGAAACATAAAATGTACGAGGTTTTGTGAAATTGTAATGAAACTACCACATCCAGGGCAGGAATTATTTTCTAAGTGTGTGCGAAGTTTAATAAGTGGGTCTTTTTTAGCGCATGATGTTGCATTGTAGTAAAGTTGCCAAAATTATACAAAAAGGTAGGACTTGTTTGGTGGGTTGTAGGTTGTGTTAAATATCTCGATGTTAGAAAACAATCTACAAAAGATTAAATGCATTGAATGATAGGGATTCATGATTTATATAAATTACTTGCATTTGTATACATCCTCTCTTGGCAGCATGTATTTAGGATTACATGTATCAAAATGTTAGAAGTAATGGAGGTTTGTCACGTTCATTTATATCCGGAAGGGTTAGAGATATCGAAATGAAATCTGCATATACATATTTAAAGTTACATTAATGCCACTAATGCCAATGATAAGATTAAAAAAGGATATTTTTTTAGTGAAAGAAAAATAATTACATTAATAATAATAATAATATGTTTTTTAAAAAATCTTTTTTGGCTTTTACGCAACTGAATAAAAATATTTAACTTTAAATTAATTGAAGCAAATATTTAATATAATTAAGACTAGTCTGTCTACGAAATGTTTCGATACATAATATAAACAATATTATTTAAGCAAGCACAGGAAATTATATCACAAAAACTTAAGGTAAATGATATAATTTCTTATGCTTGCTTAAATAAATATTGTTTATATTATGTATCGAAACATTTCGTAGACAGACTAGTCTACATGTTGAGGTATGTAGTTATATTAAATATTTGCTTCAATTAATTTAAAGTTAAATATTTGTATTCAGTTGCGTAAAAGCCAAAAAGATTTTTGCTTGTCAATAATATGTTTGTTAAATTGGCATCTTTGAAAATCTATCAGTGATTGAAAAATAATTTACCGAAATCTTTTAATGCATCTTATATATATTACGGAAAAACAATTTTGAAATATATAAAAATAGTGTAGCCATTTTACAGAAAAAATACGATAATCTAGTTAACAGCGCATGCGCAAAAACCAGTAACATTTACATAATCAATAAAATATTTTGCAATTGACATTGATCCAAGAAACTATTTAATGCATAAACTTGTGCTTTCTAGAGACTATGGACTCAATTTACGTAGAGATTCCCGAAGCAAAAGCTGGAAATAGAAAATAAGAGAAATTTTTTCTAAATCATCCATTTTAGTTTTTTTAGTATATCACTTTCGACTCAAAGAAGAATTTAAAGACACTTACTCGCCTAAAGTGTAAAAAATCCTGCTATCCACTGAATACTAATTTAAAATTAGGACATCATTATTTAGGTACATTCTAATTTTTGTTTCATTTATCGATTGAAAGCTGTAAGTAAAGTGGAAATAACAGTGATATTTAGGAATTTGTAGTATATATTTTTGAAAATACCGTTTAATGTTATTTATTACGCATATTATCGAGTAGTTGGTAGGAAGTAAGTTTTGTATCCATGAATTTCGAAATTCGTTTCTCCCTATTGGCATTGCAGATTATACAGGGAATATATTCTGGTATTGGAAATTTCGAATTAGAGGAAAGTAGCCAAATATCGGATACTTTTTC
The DNA here is from genome assembly GCA_030620095.1 of Kuschelorhynchus macadamiae. Lineage (NCBI taxonomy): Eukaryota > Metazoa > Arthropoda > Insecta > Coleoptera > Curculionidae > Kuschelorhynchus > Kuschelorhynchus macadamiae. The sequence continues at coordinate 180,396 of JAUTXW010002189.1, read as the reverse complement.
CTTTTAACTTGTAAAATCCGATCGGTTAACTACAGCAGAGTTTTCTTTTATAAAATTTATGTAGAAAGCCTCCCTTTTTTGATTCGATAGTGCTTTATAACCGAATTTTCAAAAATTTTGAAAAAAAGTAAAAACTACTATAATAGTGTAAAACACATAATTTTAAAACAGGTATCCTAATATCGGATAGTAGGGGTTCTCAATATCGCACTGTCCGGTATTAGGAACATCCAAACCAAACAAAGCGACTCAATATTTTTAAAACACTTTTATTATTGAAATGGCACATATTTAGTATAAAAAAATATTGTTGGATTTTAAAGAACAGTACAACTTATTGATCAAAACAAAATTCACAAACAAATGTTTTATGTTTTCCAATCCCGGCACACACCTCATGGCTCCAACGAAAGCACATAGTGCATCGAATCCATGATTCTCCCCTAGTGTCTTGAGAATACAAGTTTAAACAATAAAAGCATTCGGCATCTTCGTTATCCACATCATTATCGTCACTAGTGTCTATGAATTCTATTTCCGCATCGTCATCTTCACTTGATGAGCTAATATTCTTAACAATTCGTTTTGTTTTTTTCTTTCTATCATCTTTTTTGGTAAACTGACCTGAAATTTTTTTAGTGACAACCTTAGTCTTTCAATTCCTTCTGGCTATATCCTCTTCCAGCTGCTTTTTATATGGAGACTCAGTTATGATCGCGGCCGAACCACATTTTCTTCCTTTATTGGAAGTTTGAAAAGAGCATGTGGGCAAAGGACTTATTTCAACTGGTTTAACAAGCACTCTATTAGATGTTGGAGTCGATGAGCAACTTGGTAAGGATAGTCTTCCTATGTTATTTTCGGGACGAAGCTTTTTAGCTAGCGGAGATAACGGAACATCGTCATCAGTGCTAACGTCGCCACCAGTGTCTTCAGTTTGAATGGAGACATAAAGGCTACATCCAGAGGTTGTAATTTGTGAGTGCTGTGTGGAGGCAAACAAGCTATGTGAATATAGCTGTCTCTGGCTAGGTTAATCACGTCAATGTTTCTAGTATGCGAGTAATTAAAACGACTGGATCTTCCTCAGACGGTTTTACATGCTTTATAAAGTGATGAAGCCAGGATGTAAAAATATCTTGTTGCATCCATCCAGATGGATGACATTTTGCAACCGTTCCTGGTGGAGCTCCATTAAGCAATTCCGGTTTCATGTTTTTCCTAGGGTAAATAAGCATCGGGGGAACGTACACACCTGTCGCATTCATGCAGGTCACTACTGTCACAAGTGCCTCCCTTTCTGATGTTGTAAGGGCTCCCACTTGCTTTTTTCCTCGTAGGCTTAATACTTTCGTATGTTTATGCTGCACGGTGGTCACACCTGTTTCATCAACATTGAAAATCCTAGACGGATCCATTTTAATTTTTTCAAGGGCAGATTCTAATAGCTTAAAAAATGAATCGCAGTTTTCTTGCTGCAGATACACCTTGTGGTTTTCTAAATCGTAGCTCCGGATGTCGGCTTAAAAACAATTTAAGCCACTTTTTACCAGCAGATCCCCTATTTTGTGAAAATGGATGTGGCAGTCCATTCTTTAACGCTAGCTGAAAAGCCAGTCTTTTAATATCAACTGCAGTCAGACCATAGAACCTTTTTTCCATATCAAAACAGTACTCAACCAATAAATCTTCAATTTCTTTTGTTAACGTGGGGTTTCGGTCTAATGTTGTCGCTATATCATCCGCACTCTTCCCGGACTTGACGACCTTGACGTAGTCGACTAAAGTACTTCGAGGTACGCCAAACGACTTCGATGCTTTTAAGTAACTCATCTGTTTATTCCTTACAGCTCCGATAGCTGCTTTCATGGAATCGGCATCCCATTTTTTTCTTTGGGCCATCTGAAAAAATAAATATTTTAACTTAAAAATGGTCTCCTAATATCAGATATATGCGATATTGGGGATATCTAACTGTGCGGTAATAGGCACCTTAACCTCAAAAATGTATCACGAAGTTTCGACAACAAAGGATATTTTTCTAAAAATATTTATATACCACAAAGATCCTACATACCTTATTGATATAATCGCACTCAGAGAGTCTCTGATAACTGCACACTTTCGCAAAAAAAACAGCAATTTGAAGTGACGTTTAAAAACTTGCTGTTCGGCTAAACTAACCACAGACAAGAAAAAATGTCCAGTAGAAACGACACTCGCGTCTACTAGATATTTCGTAGATGTCAAAAGCTACTAGCCTGCCACCGCGGACAGATGGCAAGGCTTAGAATAATGAAATAAGGTAGTGTGCGATATTAGGAGCCTATCCGATATTTGGCTACTTTCCTCTATTTAGTTTAAGACTATTTTTTTAATATATTTTCACAACTGGCGGTTCTTAAAATCGACTTAAAAATGTAAATACAAAGCATGTACACCGTCAAATTGTCACATGGTTGCCAAATTATGCATATCTAAATAGATCAATTTAGCTCTAGCTATAATAGATCTTTGATATTTGTTTAGACTAGTTGAAGTTGATTTAATAATAATTGCCTATATATTAAATATCGATTACTAACGAATATGAATTATAAGTAAAAAAGAAAATATAAGTTTCACTATTCTAAATGTGATTAGTTATGAATTATTTCTATTCACACCTTAATTTGTAACAATTTCGACTCGACAGTTACGGTAACCTATTTTATAGATGCTTCACTTTTCAGCCATAACTATTATTATCCCCACTCATAATTATATGGTGGATATACATACGTTTAGTTCTTATAGTGCATCACCTTCTTGTTTTTTTTTTGACAAGAATAGTAAGCTATGTGTAAGATTTTTTACACATGGTTGAGCTGCGTGAAAAAATACCAAAGACACCCTTAGGAATTTTTAGACTTTAAGGCTTAGTTTGGTGTGTTTTTTATAACTTTTCATAGCAGTCGTAGGTCGTCATGGCATTTTATTTTCAATCAAAGCAAATACTCGCTTTTTCAACACTAGTGTTGAAATGTAAATAAAAATAAAATCAACAGACCTACTGAAGATTTACTGTGGTCGTAGGAAAAATTGTGTACATTGCACGTGTGAAAGTCATCATTTTTAAACTCCAAGGATTTCTGCTCTCGGCTATCGCTGTCTTTAAAAATTTCCGCTTTCCACACACTATTAAGCAAGCTTAAATCCAAATTGATTTTATCATGTTTCTTGGGAATGTGTCTAGTTGCATACAAACTATTAAAAAAATAATAAGACAGGCATTATCAACCAGGCTTTACTTTGGCATCCTATTTTCAAACAAGAGAGATTACATGGTTCTCCATTCTAAATCTATCGATATGGGCCGAGCGCCGGCTCTAAATCAAATCAGAACCGCAAACGGGAAATTTAGTTTCCAGTGGCGGCTCGCTCCAATCAATTTACTTAAAAATAAAAATATTTATAAAACGTTAAGCATTTTATAATCTGCATTTTTATTATAAAAATGTAGTATGTTATATATAAATTCACATTATTTACTTAATTTTACCATTATTTTCTATCAAAACTAGTGCGTTATATACTCAGAAAAAAATAATGACTTAAAAACGTAGCGCGCTGAACATCTTTTCATAAGAGCGACCCGTTGAGGCATCACAATCAGCAGTAACAAATTCCGCATCAGGCTCCCCCCGCACGCCGGATTTCCCGTTTAGATTTGTTTACGGCAGTTGTTATGGCAACGCAACGGTGAATATCCCAAAGCCATTTTGAGCGTGGTACCCCGAAAAATTTTCGTCTGCGGCTCTATTTTTCCCTGCAGAGCTAAGCACCTAGCTACGCTGCGCTTCACCCGTTCTTATATCCACGAGCCGCCACTGCTTTCAAGAGACTATGGACTCAATTTTACATAGACAGTCCGAAAGCGAAAGCTGGAAATAGAAAATGAGAGATATTTTTAAATCATCCATTTCAGTTTTTTTAATATATTACGTTCGATCCAAAAAAGAATATAAAGACGACTACTCACCTACATTCTAAAAGATGCCTGCAATCATTTCATTTATCGATTGAAAACTGTAAGTAAAATGGAAATAACAGTGTTATTTAGGAATTTGTAATATATTTTGTTTGAAAATACCTTTTAATGTTATTTATTTTACGCATATTATCGAGTAGTTGGTAGGAAGTAAGTTTTGTATCCATGAATTTTGAAAATCGTCTGTCCCTACTGGCATTGCAGATTATACAGGAAATATATTTTGGTATTGGAATTTTTATATAATTCTCCGAATTATTTAGTTTAAGACTATTTTTTTAATATATCTTCATAACTGGCGGCAAGGTCCTTAAAATCGGCTTAGTAATGTAAATACAAACAAAGCCATGTCACTGTCAAATTGTCACATTGTTGCCAAATTATGCATATATGTTTAGAATAGTTGAAGTTGATTTAATAAGAATTACCTATATACTAAATATCGATTACTATCGAATATTAATTATAAATTTTAGTATTCCAGATATGAATAGTTATGAATAGTATTTCTTTTCAAAGCTTAATTTGTAACAAATTCCTAAATATGTAGATAAAAATTAACATTTGAAAAACACGGTTTGCGGCTGCGCAGATTCGACACTTCCGGTAATGTATGTATACAGATGCTTCACTTTTCGGCCATAATTATTCTTATCTCCACTCATAATTGTATAGGGCTATAGAGAAATCTAGTTCTAGTCTTTTTGTTTTTTTTTTGTCAGGAACGGTAAGCTGTGTGTAAGAGTTTTTACACACAGTTGAGCTGTGTGAAAAAAATACACACACCGTTAGGAATTTCTATCTTTCAGGCAGTTTGGTGTGTGTTTTTTACAACTTTTCAACACGACGGTATTTGAAAAATTGTGGTCATGGTATTTTATTTAGCCAAACAATTACTTTTTTAACAGTAATGTTGAAAACAAAAGTATACTAATCATTCATTGTGGTCGGAGGAAAAATAGTGTCGGGTGAATGCGTATAATGTTACCCCCCTTTTAACTTTTTTGTTTTTGACATTAGAAAAAAATGTCTAATATAAAAGGGTTGGAGCTCACTATTTGCAGCACATACTTGTGTATTATCACATTTTTGGAGTCTACGGAAAATTCTAGATATTTTATATATATAATATTCTATACCTATCTTTTATTGTTTACCAAATTTTTGAAAATTTAAAACTGACAATATTGATGAATTCTGGCAATTCCTACCTTGGTTTTGCATTAACCGATTGACCCTAATTTTTAATTTAACCCGCGGTTAAAAAGTGTCGGTTACATTTAAATAAATAAAATCAAATAAAACTTTTTTTCTACAGAACGTTTACAGAGCAAGAATATATATATTCTAAATAAAGAGCTCTTCGACCGGAACCTCCATTCAATTCAATGCACTTTACTAAGGTTCTTCGTAATTTTTCCAAAGAATTTCTTATCGATTCAGTATAATTAGTATTTATTAAATTTATTCCAATTCACTATATTATTCCACTAACTTTATCTTTCCGTGTGTCCTACAGGAAAGCATCAAGAGGTGTCAGGTCAGGACTGTTAGGAGGCCATCTAATCAAATCATCTCTTCAAATCCAGTTTCGAAACATCAGTGAGTGTTGAATTACAATGTGTCGTGGGGCGCCGCGCCGCCATCTTGCAGAAACATAAGATCGTTTAAACGTGCTAATGGCAAATGATCCAGAAAATCTAGCTCATTTTGAAGAAATTGCAAATATATATTTCCATTTAAGACACCTTCGAAAAAATTTGGTCCAATTATTTTATTATCAAGTATGCCGCACCATATGTTTACAGACTGATAACCCTGATACTGAAACTCTCGGTAACTATGGGGATGTTCTGATGTCCAATACCTCGTATTTTTCCGGTTTTTGTAAGAAGTTGTTATTGTTATTTATTATTTCCAGCATTTTACGAGAAAATTCACCATCCTCATCACGTGAAATACGTTTTTTCTTGCTGTTTAAGTTTGAATTTTGAAAGATAAAGTTAATGCAAATAATATAGAGACTCTCGAACATCTTAAGCTACTCATTAGAAATCAAATAAATTTAATAAATACTAATTAATCTGCATCGATAAGAACATCTTTGGAAATATTACGAAGGACCTAAGTATAGTGCATTGAATTGAATGGAGGTCCGGTCTAACAGCTCTATATTTAGAATATCTATATTCCTGCTCTGTAAATATAGTAATTTATTGATATCTAATAAAAGTTTTATTTTATTTTATTTATTTAAACGTGACAGACATTTGTTAACCGCGGGTTAAATTCAAATTTAGTGTCAAACCAAAGCTTATGAAAAACTAAGATAGGAATGTGTTTTTCTTGATCTCAAAACGATGACTTTTACACAATATTGTCAATTTTAAATTGTCAATATTTGATAAACAGGTAAATATATTAACCTCCTTTAAAAAAATTCCCAGGGTGTTTCAAAAAATATAACACTTCAACGCATGAAACATCCTGAGTATAAGAAAATAGGTGCTGCAACAGTTTAAAATAAACTCTAAAACTTTTATATTAGATTTTATCAAAAACAAAAAAGTTAAAGGGTGGTGGTAAGGTAACATTATACTCTATCACCTGCTTACAAACTTTAAAAAATCAACCAGACTTTTCTCTGGAATCCCATTTTCAAACATGAGAGATTACATGGTTCTCCATTCTAAATCCGTACAAAATCTGAATTCGCCCGCTCTAAAATTTAATAAATCAAAAAGCTGACACATTTTCAAACAAGAGAGATTACATGATTTGCAATTGATTTTGCAACTGAGAAAACTGAAACCGGTACGAAGTTTGCTGTGAGCAGAATTTTCTTTTAGTCGATCAGCTATGACAAAAGTTAAAGTGAAAAAAAAAATCTCGGAAAATAAATTCGAATTTAGTATTATAGGATAGTATATTTAAAAAAATTAGGAGAGAAAAATTTGTTAATTTTGTTAGTATACGTATAATACACAATAAAATCAAATTTATTGATATTAGAAACTTTAAAACCCATTATATTTACTACAATTTTCAATGTTAATGTATAAGTTAATAGTTTTACACATATATTGAAGAACCTTTTGAAATAAAATTTATTTCAAGTAAAATGATACCACAACAAAAATAAATACAAAAAAAATGAAAAAATCATATTATATTAACAGAAAAGAGGGAAGTAGCTGATTTTTTTAATGAATACTTTATAAATATATAGGCTAAAAAAATGGCAACAAATATTCTTAATCCCCAAAATCCCACAGAAGTAACACATATATCCTTGACTTCCATGTATTTGAAGCCTGTGGCCCATTAATGATTGTTTAATTAGGTACATTAATTGTTTGGAAAGTAACTGCTTTCCAGGTGGTGATGGTATTACTACCAACGATATTAAATTTTTATATCTGTATATTGTATAACCTCTTACATTTATTATAAATCTTCATTTTAAAACAAGGAAAGTACCTGAACAATTTAAAACATCTATAGTTAGTCCCATCCATAAACCTATAACGTAAACTCCGGTGTTATAAGTCACGTTATAAAGATTTGTTACGTAACTGCAATTTTAAGAGTTTGCAATTACGACCCGTAGGCTAGCTTGTACGGTGTTTCGGCTTTGGGGGTTTCAAAACTTTTCAATCCGTTTCATTTAGTGTATGAACAAGGAAAGTCAAAAAATATATATAAAATGAAAGGGTGCCAACACACGTAAAAAAAAGAGAATCTACATTACGTCCTTCATACACCCTTTACCCGTGTGTTAGTAAAAATGCTCAGACAAACAGTAAAACACAATATAAAACTATTATTTCCCTTTATTTCAGATTATACTTGTGAATATTTACCAGTGTTTAAAGGTAATGCAAGAATGTGATATAAATTATATTTATAGACAGAAATAAGTATAAGAATTCGAAAATGAAATTTAAAAATAAAAGGTACGACGAATTTATAAATTTAAGTTAAAAATCTCACCAAGTAGGTAGCAGGTAAGCAGGAGGTGATAACTCAAACTTGGGCCTGGTTACTAGAGGTAAAATACTTCAAAACTTCTTCGGTAAAAGTGGATCTTGTTTGTGCCAACTTTCGGTAAGTAGATACTACTTCAGTTTTCAAAAACCTTTTAAACCGGTCCTGTCGGAACCACAACCCTTGCGGTGGCAAAAGGTTTTGTTTTTTATTTTAGCTTCACCCAAAAGTCCTTAATGTGAAAACTATTGGGTTCAAAACTACCACAAAAGTGAAATATAGGCTTTCACATTTCAGTGACAATGTAATAGTGATAAAATGCAAAGTGGTAAAACGCAAGGCGGTAAAATGACCGCTGAGCTGTAAAAAAGAGAAAAAATCCATTGTAGCCTAATTGTAAAATTTCTAAAAATTAAAATAAATAAATCTTGCCAAAATAAATTAAAATTGTTAATTACCTGGCTGTTATTCGATCACTGTTCAACACAAATTTTAAAACAACCTTTGAACAGGAACAGCCGTTTAATTGAATTTTCACGGCCACAATCAAAACTAAATAGAATGAACTCGTGCCAAAACGATTTTAGCCAAGAGGCAAAGAAAAAATGTTAAGAAAAAGGTAGGAATTTGGCTAAAAAAAAATAACATGTTGGATGTGCTCCACGCAAAACTTGATCTTAATGTTCCTATATTTTGTCTCTTTCCCCCTTATTGATTTGGTAAAAATAAACTATTTTTTAAAGGATAGGCAACTCAGAATACAGTAAATATTTCAATAAATCTTTATATATATTGAATTTAAATATTTATTTTCCAATAATTTATGTTAGATAATTTTTATATTTTTCTCTAATCTTTCCATAAGCCTCGCCCTTAATAATTAACTTTAAAATTTTAGGTTTTTAATAAATAACAAAACTGAAGTGGTCGGACGGAATTATTTGGGTTTTAGGCGTACATGAAAAAGAGATGTTAGCAACGACATGGAAATAACATGGAAATAATTGACGTCATTGGATGTTAGACTCGCCGCAGTAAAACGTCAAACTTCATTGGGCACTCCAACGATCTGTCAGTTGAACGTCACCGATCAGCTGTTTTGTTGGACCGCCCAATTAGTTGTCATTTTAGTTAACCTAAATTGTAAAACGAAAAAAAAACAATATGCTTTTGAAACCAAACATTAGAAGGCTTACTTATTTAATGAATCTCTGGCATGTGTTTACAGGAAAACAATATAGGTGACATTTTTTAAACTATATTTTATCAAAAGGCAAGTCATTTAATGAACTGAACGTGATTTTGAAAGGCATTAACGTACTATTAAACCAAATTGGTGGTATATAAAATGTTTCTAATTTATTTAGCGTTACCAGGCTACAATGGAGATATGTAGAAATATCTGGTTTAGTTTGTAATAACAGCTCATGCCCAACCATGGTTTTTTATAATGGACTTGTTTCTGAACAAAAATATATTAAGGTAAGATAATTGGACAATCATGTGTTAATGAACATCTAATATGAAATTCTTATAAAAATATGGTCCTTTTATATGGTGGGTTTAAGGAAAGCTTCAACAACCAGACCCTCAACATCTGTAAAATTAAAACATATGTATATGACACACCAAGTTGTCGGTTGCGTACAATATTAAGTACTTATTTTAAATAGTAATGAAAAATATGAATCGTAAAATAATATTTCGAATCAAACAATCTAGATAACTCCCAAAATTTAGTCCCTGACATCTTGGTGAATGACAAAATATAAATGTAGCACCATAGCAATATCATAATTAGACTTATAAATTTATCTTATTTTGTTACCGTAAAAGTGTAACGTTACAAACCATACACGCACGTTGAAAGATAGTGAGTCAAAAAAAATCAAAAATCCAAAGCCTATTTTTAACTTATTTTGAATGTAAAAAGCAATTACTTATTTTTTTAACAATAGTACTGAAATAATGTTTTAAGTACTAGTGTTGAAATGTAAATAAAAAAAGAGAAGATTCTTGGTCGTACGAAAAAATAGAAAACATAATTTATATAAAAGTGATCGTTCAAATTTTGCAAGAAAGTGATAGTGCGTTAAGAATTCAGTTCTGTAATTGGATACATGCAAATCGAAGTCTGTATAAATACGTATTATCACCGATGAAGCGACGCGTCGTTCACTTGTGATGGAGTTAACAATCTTCATAACGAACATCGATGGTGGTATGAAAATCTTCATGCGACGGTTGAAAATAATTTTCTACATCGGTTCAGCATAAATGTGTTGTGTGGTACAGTCAATTAATCGGCTTCTTTTAGTATATTTTGATTGTAAGACAATATTTAAGCAACAACTTCCCAGACCGGTGGATTGGTGGAGGTAGCCCTCATAGTTGTCCACCAAGTTCTCCCGACCTTAATACTCTCGATTACTGTTTTTGAGAGTGGCTTAAATCCTTAGTTTATATACAACATATTATACACTAGGAAGTCACTACTCGATCGCATAAACGGGGCAGCTGTTATTCGAAACAACCCAGAGCCGGTCCATCGAGCGACACGGTATTCATCAACTAGCTGACTGTATCTCAATTAACAGTTAAGAATCGAATCCATGTTTATAGGAACTTTTCTGCTTCTTTAGTATCCCTGAACACATACCTAAAATATTGCCCCTTCCACCTGAGTCACCCTGTACAATATACTATTAAGAAAGCTTAAATCCAAATTGATTTTATCAAGTTTCTTGGGAATGTTCGAGTTTCTTACAAACTATTTAAAAATCAAAGGCAGGCATTCTCAACCAGGCTTTACTTTAGCATCCTATTTTCAAACAAGCGAGATTACTTGGTTCTCCATTCTAAACTCGTAGGGCATGTGGAGGATACGCTAGCTCTAAAATTTAATACTGCAAAGCGGCAAGGATCAAATCAGAACCGCTAAAGGAAACTTAGTTTGGTCCCGCTTGCGAATTTCCCAGCACAGCAAACTTATAAAATAACATTTTCTATAATGTTTGGATTCTTGAGTTTATTGATTTAACCATTGAGAAAACTGAAACCGGTACGAAGTTTGAGGCTTAAATTTTCTTTTAGCCTATCATCAACTTCGGCACAAAGTTAAAACATACAACAAACGAACACACGCTTTGGAAAAATGAGAATATTTGTGAATTATTTCTAGTATACGTATAAATACATGATAAAATCTATCTTTATCAGTACGAGAAATTTTAAAACTTATTTGAGTTTAATCGAATTTTTAAGGAAATAAAGCTTTAAGATAGTGTTTATGTAGAAGCTATATATATATATTGATTTTTTAAAGTATTTCAAGTAAAATTTTCTATTTCTAGAATATTGATGAAACGCCAACATAAAAATAGTTTTTCCTACGACCACTTATAAAACTGGCAAAAAAAGCACGGTTAACTTGGCTAGAAAGTGACCTATATCACACAAAAGTGTTCAACAGGTGTATTGAAAATATGCGTTGAACCGTGAAGGTATTTGAAAGATAGTAAGTCGAAAAAATGAACCTATTTTATTTACAATTATTAATCAAAGCAATTACTCAGTTTTCCAACACTATATTACTAAAACAATTATTTTAACACTAATTAAAGGGCTATTAATGTACCGTCGAGAATTTACATTTTACATATTAACATTTCGAGTGCTTCGAACGACATTCGCAAAAAAACGAAAAAGTGAAATTTTGTTTTTATTTTATTTGAAAAATAATTTACATTCCTATTACAATTTTTTGTCCTTTATAGAAATGCAATCCCCGATTTTAATTTCGACGTTCCGTCTACTAGCGACGATCATTAGATCGATCTTTTAAATACGAACCTGTAATACACTACCTCCTAATGCAATATAAGTTTAGTCACATTAAAACGTTTTGAACCTACTAAAACATCTTTAATAATTTTAACGATTTTTTTTAGCTTAAATGTCTCTTTAGCAGCAGGATGTAGTCATCATTGGATTTTACAAAATACAGGTTCACATTTAAAAAAAATCACCTGACGACCGTCGCCAGAAGACGAAACGTCGAAATTCATATCGGAAAATTAATATATTTCTTTTTTTGTATAAGACTAAAACTTACAATAAGAATGTTAAATTTTGTTTAAATTGTTACTTCAAATAGTTTTCTTTTACTCGGAGTTTTGTTGTCACTGTGTGATAAACCTAAAAATCAAATATAACTAATTACACATTTTACATATGAGACCAACACTAGTGATGATTTTTTAAGTTTCAACATACAGTGACCGTTTAGTTTTAAGGTCTGATGATAATCGGAAGGTCGAAACACCTGTAACATTTTTTTTAATATTGCTTTTAAGAAAAGTTATCTGATTGGGACCGAGAGTAGTGTTTTCTTCCTTTAGGTCTTTTAATTTAAATTAGGGCGCTTTGCCCCCATTTAATCGGCTCCAAATCTCTTGTCGTTTTCGAGATCCCAATGCTCGTACCCCAAATTTGTAACACTCTGTATAATACACTATTAGGCGAGCTAGATTCAAATTGGTTTTATCATGTTTCTTGGAAATGTGTCAAGTTGCTTACAAATTATTTAAACATTAAGACAGGCATTCTCAACCAGACTTCACTTTAACATCCTATTTTCAAACACGAGAAATTACATGCTTCCCCATTCTAAATCCGTAGGGAATGTGGATATGCCGGCTCTAAAATTTAATACTGCAAAAGCGGCAAGGATCAAACCAGAACCGCAAACGGGAAATTTAGTTTCGTATAGCTCGTGAACTGCCCAGTATGGCAAACTTTTAAAATAACATTTTCTATAATATTCGGATTCTTGAGTATTATTGATTTAACAACTGAGAACACTGAAACCGGCACGAAGTTTGTTGTGAATTGAATTTTCTTTTAACCGATCTTCTACTACGTCAAAAAGTTATAAAATAAAATCGCCTGATAAAAAAAACACTAAAAAAATAAAAAAATTATATTTTATGAAGTCGACGTCAAACTAATTCTTAATTACTTAATCACAAAAAGACATTTCTATGTATTGGGAGATTTGAATCTAATACTATGAGTATACTGTATATTTACTCTATTAGTCTGTCGCCGATTACATAAAGTTAAATTTTCAAGATGGAATAAAATAATATTTGTCATTTTTAGTTTTTTTTTGATTTTTATTTTTTTATAAACTTTTTTATTTCATCCATTTTAGTTCTCTTTATACAAAGTTTTATTGAAAATTCGTTAGTGTTTTTGATGCCTAGGTTAAAATTCTTGACGTCCCTAATATAATAAACAAGTAGCTACTGGATCCATTGCATATGAAATTTTGCCAGAATCACGGTACTAATATTACAAAAAAAAGGGCCATCTAAAAATATTTATCGAAAATCAGAAATATACATTTTCAAAAACTAAAATGATTAGTAAAACTGAGCCAACCCTAAAACCAATATAAAACACGATATTTGTATTATTTCCGCTCAGTCTCCCCACCTACCCCGCTACTACTACTACAATGAGTGAAGAGTATCACTCATTGACACAAAAAATGTTTCTGCCAAAAATAAAGGTATATGATATTTTCAACATTCATTAAGATCTATAATAAATAAAATACCCTGACGTAAAAATAGATAGAAAGAGCTCAGGGAGGGCGTGTACCTCAGTATGCGAAGTTTTTACTTTTTTGGTTAAATACACTTTGTACGCTACATTTCAAGGAAATAAAGCATTTCAAATTCATGGCATAAACACTTCGGTAGAAAGGGTCTAGATTGTATTGATGTATTGTCATATGCAGGCGATATCCAAAAAATGATTTTTACTTCCCTCGTAAAAGGGAACCATTGCAATCATGAAAAAATCATCCTCCGAGCAGATATTTACGTTTCAGGGTCCCTAGATGCCGAAAAACACGTTTTCTCGACTCAAGTCTGTCTGTCTGCCTCTCTTTTCGAGGAATAGCTAAAAAACTACTTACCCAGCTGACTTCAAATGTTGTTCAAAAATTAAGGGTCATATGGGGATGACCTGGTAACATTTTGATCAAAATCCAATAGGACAAACAATACCCTAAAAAACGACCTTGTGTGCCATAACTAATTGTGATATAGAGATGAAGAGATGAACTAGTAAAACTGTGGTGCTAATTCAAGATGGCGGAAAAAATGTCGGCCAAATAAAATTTTTGTAATCTGGAAAAAAATCAGCCTTTCAGGTTTTACATATCTTCACGTTTTAGAGCCGCTAGATGCCAAAAATCGTGTTTTATCAATTCCGTCGGTCTGTCAGTTCGGAGCATATGTTAAAAACTACTCATCAGATTGACTTAAAATTTTAGTCAAAAATTAAGGGTCATATAGGGATGACCTGGTAATATTTTGAAAAAAAATCCAATATACCGGAACAAAATGGAGGCCTAGTGAAACGTTAAAAACATTATTACTAAAAAAAACTAATTATCCCATTTACCTCAAATTTTGCACAAAAAAAGGGTATACATAAGAATGAACTGGTAACATTTGGTATGAATATAAGATAGCAAAAAGCATTAAGTGTTATATAGAGACAAACTGATAAAGTTGTGTTACGAATTCAAGACGGCGGAACAAAATGGCGGCAAAATAAAATTTGTAAAAGATCAACGTAAAAAAAATCTGTAAACTGGTACGAATTCTATATGACGTCGCAAAATCGAGGTGTGTGTGAATGTAAAAACTTACTTATTGAATTTAATCCAATATGATGAAACAAAATGGAGCCCAATAAAAATGCTTCAAAAGACAGCATGTATTTGTCCCTAAATAACTATCTACTACACAAAATTGGGTCACACTTCACTTTCCTTACTAAAAAAAATATTCATAACCAGGGAAGTTCCGGGTAAAGGAAATTTACCGATTTTAATTATCGTAACAGTAAAACCCTTATCCTTCCCAGGTTTTAATTACTATTATTTTAATAAGCTAGCATTAAAAAAAATCATTTATGTACCTAATGATCCTTTTTATATATAAAATATAGACTTTTAACTCGGTCGTCTCACTAAAAATCTAGATTTCTCGGCATTGCCAATGGGATATGGGATTTTCATAATCAAAAATGTTCTGAAACACAATTACCTTTCATTTCATACCGCATACATTGTATGTTCTTAAAATGGCACATGCGCTGGAGCGGCTGGATATCTGTATTGCCACATGCAGATGGCATAGAAAAAATATTTTTCCTTAAATATAGTAACAGTAGGCCTCTTGTCATACCTCGTCTTTTATTATCGCTAAAACATAAAATATCATTTATAACAAATTTCATTAATATAAGAGTCTGGATTTCTCGGCTTATCTCAACAAAATTTAAAATTTTCTTTTTTGCATTAACGGTGATTTTGATGATTTTTCAGTTCGAAGTTTCGTTTTTCAGTCATAATCGAAGTCCATTTTCCCCCTTCTTTTCACAAATATGTGGAGAAAATCTATAATAAATCTGTAGAAAACATAACCAAAGTGTAGAAATTGCATGTATACCATCATTTTCTGGTTTTCAATATAAACTCTTTTCTTAATATCAAATTTAACGTTTTATATATAGTAACAATATTTTGCGTGAAATACTGTCACAAATTAAAAAAAAAAAAATTTCTACCGATTTGTGATATAAAATAAAATCTACCTATGTACAAAAAAATATCAAAATCGGTGATGCATAGTCTAAAAAAAGTAAATAATTATCCAAAATTGTTTGAAAATTGGTCATAATTTATAGAATTGTTAAGCGTTAGGTCCAATGATTTATTATTTTATTACCTTATAAAATTAGACTTAGTTTATAATATAATCTATATCATGCCTATGCATATGACATAGTTTTATTCTTATTATTCTATAACATTCTGTTAGGCCTAATTTCGTCTTTCTCTACCACTTGTATGGATTATATTGGAAGTGTTTGGCTACCGAAACAATAATAAATATCTTTTTATTACTACTATCTGCTATTTATCATTTGCTTGCAGATGCAATAATATTTTGTATACAGGTTAATCGGTTTTCTGTCCTATTCTTTCGTTTTTGGGGAGGTTCCCACCTACAGACTCGATGCTAAATCATTTCAAACAAGAAGTAGCAACACACTAATTTCAAATTTAGCTCCAACCAACCTAGCCTCTCTAGACCCAGAATTTATAACCTTTGCGCCATATTTGAATTTACAACGATCACGACGTCATAAATGTAATAAATGGTGTAAATTCCACATTCGCAGCTTCGACACATCCCCAATGGGGACGTATTTTCCGTGCAATTATAACGAAGGCATTTGCTGAAATATTGTGTATTTACGATTATTTTAAAGACATTTTAAAACCTATACTTTAAGGCGGACTGAAACGACTGACGTATTTGACAAAAACACAAATAATTGTGGATTTGGCAAGTACCCAAGTTGTTCGATCACATTACTTGTGTATCTTACAAACATTTTAATGCATTTACACATCACCCTTTGACTTATGCCGTATTTTCCGACAACTGATGGCAAATAAAGAAGTGCCGAATATTTGTACAAGCAGACCATGCACACGACCTGACAAGTGTTCACAAGTGACGATTATTGGTCAAGTACAACAAAACGTTTGAGTCCGCCTAATACTGTTTTTTTGACAGCAAAAAATCGTCAAAAGTTGACAAGCGCACAGTAAAAAAAGTGGTTTTTTTTTACATAGATATTTGAACAAGCATGTGTATAAATTGTCATTCTTCTGAAGGCGGACAAATAATCGTCACTTGTGAATGCTTGTCATGTCCTTTGAACGGCCTACTTCAGCACATTTTCGGCATTTGTCTATTCTCATCTTTCAAGTCGGTAAAAGTGGCACAAGCAGTATGATCGAGGCAGGATTGTTCATACCTGAATATTTGTGTTTATTTGTCAAAAATTGACGATATCTGTATATTTGTCAATTTTTGTTAAACACACCATTCGGTTGAGTCCCCCTTGATCGTGGATTTAAATTATATAATATGGTGATGCATTTTTAATTTTATATAGTCCGTACGTTTCATTTTTTGGACTAATTAGTCGTTCAGGATGAAGTATTTTTATGATGCGGATTTGGTTTATACGGATATTTACTTTGTTGGTTCGAAAGCTGTAACTTCAAACATGATATTATTTGAAATTCATTGAAAACTACATTTAATCGTTGAAATTATGAAAAAGATCCTTTTTTTTGTGGTGCTTAAAAACATAGTATCGTTTTCTAAAAAAAAAACGAAAAAGGACAAATCTTACATATTCATTTCTAGAATATGTATGTAGGTTGAGTTAAACAAAAAAAAATGTCGCTAGTGATAATAAATATTCTAGAAAAAGATTATTTGTCGTTTGGTTACAACGTCTTTTCATGAACATGTCGACTGGCAAATATTTGAACTGCGTAACTTCCTCGGAGGGAGTTATATTACAAGAATGTATTAGACTCTAAGCCAGTCCTTGAAAGTTGTAGAGTCAAATGTGTATTGGTAAATTCAACTAAATTAAGGAAATAATTCTGAATTAATCTGGTAAATTCAATTTCGAAAATGATGGCCCCAATGCAGAAGATGGGAATACTGAAAGTTCATCCACTTACGTCATTTTTTGGAATATTCACCGAGCTGAATTTTAATCAACTTCAAAAAAGGAGGATCTTCTCAAGTGGACCCTATATCTATTTTTTTTGTATGTATACCGATTACTCCGGAATGGTTTGACCAATTTGGTGAATTTTTCAGGAAGTATTTAAATTAAGTTATTAATGAATATTGAAAATATTTATTCTTATCACAAGATATTTCTTGAATTGAAGTGTATGGCGGAGGGGGGTGGGGAGTATAAGGCTGGGAAGGGGTGAAGTAGAAAAGAGGGGATAATCTGAAAATATCCTGTGTCATATGGTTTTAGGAGCACGGAGTTCAATTCTGCTAACAATTTTGGTTTTTGACAATTTCTTTTGCTGATTCTGTATTACCGCGTAATTCTAGCAAAATTTCATTCTTCCAAAAATTTCGCCTAGGTTTAGGCCTCGAGAATTTTGAAGCTGACCTATAAATAGAAGTAGTAAGGGTTAAATAAAATTAAAGACCGACTTCAAAAGAAACACTAAAAGTTAAAAAATAATATTTCATTCTTTCTTCAAAATTTGACTTTATGAAGTATGGCGCAAAACTAATAAAAACAGTTAATACACATTATACTTAAGGTATTAGAATTAGACATAAGACTTTCTGTTTTTTCTGTTTTGTATTTTAGTAATTAAATATTGGTTTGACACACACTTCGAGGCAGGCACGTAGTCAGAGGCGGGAGGGTTTCTGGGGGTCTGGACCCCCCCCGAAACTTGGAAAATACTTTGGTATAGGCATGCTCTTACTAATTTTCCTGGGGTTTTGACCGTTTGGACCTCCCCCCCGAAATTAATTTCTAGTTTGGACCTCCCTCCGAACGGAATTTCTGGCTACGTGCCTGCTTCAAACAGTCAAATTCTCTAGAATGAATAAAACAGTTTGACTTTTCAGTATCTTTTTCTGAAATTCTTTCTTCTTTTATAAAAACTTTTACAATTAATGTTTATTTCTGTCGTAAAAGGGAACTATTTTAATCGTGGAAAATGACCCTCCGAGATTTTTTCATATCTTCACGTTTCTGGGTCCATAGATACCGAAAAATGTATTTTCAGAATCTCGTCGGTCTGTTAGTCTGCCTATCTGTCGGTCTGTGTGTCCGTCGATCTGATTTTGGTTAAAAATTAAGGGTCATATGGGGATGAGCTGGTAACATGTTGGTAAAAATCCAATATGGCAAAACAAAATGGCGGCTTAGTGAAATGTAAAAAAAATACTAACCCAAATCAAGTATTACGTAGGAATAAACTGGTTAAATTTTGGTACGAATCCAAGGTGACCAAACAAAATGGCGGCTTAATAAAATATTTAAAAAATCAGCCTGAAAAATTCTATATTAGATTGATTTCAAATTTATTGTGAATTGAATTAAGTGTGATATGGAGACGAACTGGCAAAATTGTGATACAAATTCAAGATGGAGGAACAAAATGTCAGCCAAATAAAATGTTTGTAATCGTGAAAAAATTATTCACCTAAATTTTTACAGATCTTCGCGTTTTTTTTCCCAATTCCATCTGTCTGTCAGTTCGCGCTATAGATAAAAAAATTACTTACCCGATTGACTTCGAATTATGGTCAAAAATTAAGAGTTATATGAGGATACTGGTAAAAAAACAAAAACAGGATACGTCACTTTATATTTTATAATAAAAACGGAAGATATCTCAAGGAACTGATCTAATTAGGCACGTATTGCGGGCACGTACCTCCATTTACTTAAAAGCAAGAAGACCATATTTTTTATTATCATTACGAAAGGTTGTATAAAAACCCCACGCAATAAATTCGGTAGTAAACAAGTTAGGGGGTTGACGCTTTCATAAAAAACCCCAAAACTTTTTTTTAGTAAAAATCCAATATGGCAGCCTAGTGAAATGTTGAGAAAGAGTTACTAAAAAACTAAATATCCAATTTACTTCAAATTTTGAACAAAAATCAAGTGTTACATAAACTAGTAATATCTTGGCACGAATCCAAGAAGGCAAAACAAAATGGCAGCCTAATAAAATATTTAAAAAATCAGCCTGAAAAAATTACTTATTAAATTGATTTCAAATTTTCAAATGTGATGTAGAGATAAGCTGGTAAAATTTTGGTACGAATTCAACATGGCAGAACAAAATGGTGGTCTAATATTTTTTTTTTAGTCAGTGTAAAAACTACTTATTCGATTTATTTTAAATTATGCCCAAATATCAAATGTGGCAAAGGCAGAAACTAGTAAAATATTGGTAAATATTAAAATTATAAAAATATTAATATATATTTTTTATCAGTATATGTCAGCTAAAAAACTATAACGCTTCTTATTTTATTTTGTATCAAAATATTCATTTAAAGCTCATTAAGCTAGTATCTTTATTTTCACAAAAATTTAGTAGGGCTATTAAAGTATGGCGCACGAAACTGAGGCTATGGAAAAAATGCAAGTATCTATGGAAACGGTGCATTGCTCATTAGTGATTGGCTACAACTCTTCATATTCATAGAAACGGTCTGCTTTTGACAAACCTCCCCCTTTCGTCGCTGCTTCAGATCCATGCAGCGTACTGTAATGACGACTTGATTGTTTCTAAATAACTAATTAAAGCTCAGTTGGGCAAATATCGCACCCTACTGGTAAAAAAAATAAAAACAGGATACGTCACTTCATATTTTATAATAAAAAAGGGAGATATCTCAAGGAAACTTATCTAATTAGGCACGTATTGCGGGCACGTACCACCGTTTACTTAAAAGCAAGAAGACCATATTTTTTATTATCATTACGAGAGGTTGTATAAAAACCCCACGCAATAAATTCGGTAGTAAACAAGTTACGGCGTTGCCGCTTTCATAAACCACCCCAAAAATGTCGCTTTACCGGTTTATTCAATTTTTGGCGACGGGTCGGGCGAGGCCGGAATGAAATCGTAAATAAAATGTATTGCTGGGAGTTTGGCCTAATTTGAGGTAAATGTCACAGCAACGCAGACGTTTTAGGGGAAAATGTAAAAATCGCAGAAGGAAGTTGGAAAATACGAGAAATGGATGTATCAAAAAGTATGAGCGTAACAGCGTTTTTTACGTACGAAGTTGTACATTTGGAGGTTGTTAAGAGAAAAAGGAACAAGAAAGAAGAGGAGTATAAGAACGAATTGGAGCGTGTTGGAGGTTTCAATATGCAGGAAGTTCCAGATGAAGGCCAATTTACTGCACGAAAAATAAATATTCTTCAGATTATGGTAAACCACCTTATTTTAAGAAAATCTTAATAGGAGTCTAAGAAACGTTTTCTTAAATATAGATTTTGATGTTTTTCGGTATATTACCTTGGATTGTCGATGCTGTGTTTTAAAGAAAATATGCGCTAATTTTTATTTTAAGACTTTGTACTTTTGTATTGTAACAATTTTGCTATGAAAGAAAATAACCATGTACTTTGTTTAAGACGTCGACCACTTAATTTTAAGATACGCCTCTTAGATATAGCATGTGTTGTAGTAATGTAAACAATCTATTTTTTTGTTTAATGTCTCCAATACTTTCAAATAAGTAATATGACACCAATTTGTGCACATCAATACCTTTTATTAAGACATCCATACACTTAGAACAAAGTAATAACATTTTCGATTAAGATATCTTTAATCTTACATAAAATATGCAAATGTCTCAATGCAAGAAGCTAGTTCCTTAAATCAAGACATACATTTCTTTATCTAAATAAATTATAAGTTTTGTCTAAATATTTAATGTTCTTATTTTAAATGCATAGTTGCTTATTTTAATAAACTGATGTGTTCATTGTTAAGGAAGGATATTTCATTAACATTCAGTTCAACATACCACATTTTTTAAAATATTTTATTTATTTAATTTCTCAAAACTGATTTGCAATAAAATGTTAAAATTATTTTTTGAAAACTATCCAAGTGTTTGGTAGTAAGAATGATGAGGCTGTTTCTTCTTTTAAGATTTTACAGTTAATTCTAATTTTTTCACAAAAAAAACGTAAAATATATAAATGTATGGTATATGCAATTAATATGGAAGACTACTAACAGATTATTTATTGATCTAAAAAGAGAGAAGGGTATGTTGTATATGTTAAAGCAAACAATTAGGCTTACAAACACACATATATTAATCTAAAAAAAATAAACATTCATAAAAACATATTTTACGAGTTGACTTGAAACAAAAAATCACACATAATAAAAGTATTTAAGTTGGAGTATTACTCAAATGAAGGCGTAACCCAAGTAACAAAAATGTAGAGTGGACAAGTAAAAATTGTTTGATATTTATTATACGGGGTGTGTCAAAACTATGACAGCAACAGTTGCCTTTTTTTAATAAAATACTTGGTAAATTTACTCGATATTTTAATTCCTCCCGAAATTTTACAAATAACTTCACGATATATACCTAAATTCAACTGTTGTTAAATTATTAAGGTTTCAAATTTTGAATCACAGAGTCCGGCATTTCCCACTCTTTTAACAATTCTTATACTTTTTCGTCACAAAAATCACAAAACGAATAAGGAGGTATATAGGAACTCATAGACTGGCAGGGACACTACTTTTATAAAAATAAAGAATACCAGGTCGCGGTAGAATTAATAAGTGTTTGAATCGCTATTCGCTGACCATATAGCGATAGTACAGTTGTCTGGGCTTTTTGCCTAGACGTTGACTGAGAAATATGCCTAGAAGAATACGTTTTATGTCGTTGGCGGTGCCGGTGCCGCCGCTCTATAAACAAGTTGGAGTTGATTGAGTCTTTAAAGTCAGAGACTTTAAAGTCAAAGTTTCTTGTTTTAAATACTTAATTCTTTAAAAGTTGGAATTATTACCATTTGTGTACTTCCTGCAAGACGTTTAAGTTTTAAATAAAAATGTGAAGTATTTTAGGTGTGGAAATTATTTTATTTGATTAAAAATAATCATACTCTTTTAAACTTATGACGCAATATTTTAAAAAGAAAACTCTGCATGATTTATTGAAATAACAGGGAAAGTTAAACTAAAACATTAAAACATTTTTAAACAGTGGAAAATTTGATGTAAAGAAACAGCCACCTAAAATAAGGTAACAAAATTTTAGACCAAAATATCCGAATTATTTTCGTTGTATAATGTTTCATCGTTTCAAAGATCTGATATACATTTGGCAAAGCATGTAATCTTAGATTAAGCGAATATTTCTAGGAAATTATTTTTTCAATTTATATTTTTTATGTACTTGATACAATTAAGTTTGTTTAAATTAAACTTACAGTCATCTTATTTAAATATATATTTTTGAGGTCCTGGA
The DNA here is from genome assembly GCA_030620095.1 of Kuschelorhynchus macadamiae. Classification (NCBI taxonomy): domain Eukaryota; kingdom Metazoa; phylum Arthropoda; class Insecta; order Coleoptera; family Curculionidae; genus Kuschelorhynchus; species Kuschelorhynchus macadamiae. The sequence goes on along the minus strand of JAUTXW010002189.1, from coordinate 157,407 downwards.
ACTCCTTAGTTTAAGAAAAAAATTTTTCCCGTGTGACTTTTCCCATTTACCTGAGAAGAATTGGTTCTTCACACACACATGGTCAGAAGAAAACACATTGTTTTCAAACAAAATTAAATTTGAAACTTATCTAGTCATTATCAAGCGCAAACTATTAGCTAACCTTAAGACTACGTGCTTATCTACCAGGTGTCTTAATTCTTAGCTTTTAGTTAGAGTCTGACAACGACTAGAGATACTACAATAGTGGAAAAATGGTTTTCAAAAATAATTATCTAAAAACAAATTTCCGAATTCTGGGATTGTGTTTTCCTTTTTTTTCAATATCTCTTCAACAAAATGATCGTTTAAAAACAATTCTTTTGTCAATAACTTTCAAAAAAAAATTTTCTGGATTTCCCCAAATTCCACCATTAAGGGGTAAAAAGCGATGAAAGATGTTTTTACTTGTTTTTGTAATATCTCTTTAAAAACTTAAATTAGTTTTTAAACCAATTCCATCCTTAAAGGGGGTGCAATAGGATGAATTGTGATAAAATGAGTTTTTTTAAACAATTCTTTTGTCTATGGCTTTCAAAAATAATTATCTAAAAACCAATCTCTGGAATACTGAAGTTCCACCCGAATGTGGATAGAAAGGGATGAATTGTGTTCTCGGTTTTTTACCATATCTAATTATCTAAAAACAAATTTCTGAATTATTTGAAACTTCACTTATAAGGGTTGGGAGGATTGTGATTTCCTTTTTTTTCAATATCTCTTCAACAAAATGATCTTTTAAAACAATTCTTTTGCCAATAACTTCCATTAATAATTATCTACAAAAGTTTTCTGGATTTTTCCAAATTTCACCATTAAGGGGTGAAAAGGGATGAAATGTGTTTCTACTTGTTTTTGTAATATCTCTCAAACTTAAGTTTTTAAACCAGTTCCATCCTTAAAGGGAGTGCAATGGGATGAATTGTGATAAAATTATTTTTTTTAAACAATTCTGTCCATGGCTTTCAAAAATAATGATCTACAAACCAATCTCTGGAATTCTGAAATTCCACCCGTATAGATGTGGAGAGGGGTAAATTATGTTGGCGATTTTTTTACCGTATCTCGTCAACTAAATGAGTTAACAAAACAATTCTTGCATCAAATGCTTTCAAAAATAATAATTATCTAAAAACCCATTTCTGGATTTTTTGAAGTTCCACCCTTAAGGGGGTGAAAAGTTTGAATTGTGAAAGAGGAAGAAATTTCAATTTTTTCTTAAGGAACTTTATTACTTATAAATTTATTTATTTTTAGGAGCTTAATTTTTGAAGTTTTGTCGTTGAGTCAAGACAGCTGATTTTAGCAGAGCTTTGTCAAGAGACCGTCAGCAATACGACCTAAAAAACCACGACAACAGTTCACCTAAAAAATCATGGTTCTTGGGATTAGACCGTGTCAAATTATTACTATCCGACGTCTCGCCTTCGATTGGACGAGGCATCTTCAGGGATCTTTACTCCACGAGATCTGAACACGAATGAGCTCGAAGAGATTCAGGCGGGCTTTTATACCCGACTTGTGCTCGCCGAACCGTGACCCTGTGTTAAGATCGGTTTCCGCGTGTGATGTAGACCGTAACCCGTATCTCTATTTAATTGATTTATAAAATGGCCAGTGTTATGCTGGTGTTCAGCTACAGCAGATTGAACAATTTGTTTCATCGTTCATGTTCCTTAAGTTTGGTTGATATTGGGCGTCCTGTTTCTCCCACATACACTTCTCCACAAGAGCAAGGAATTGTATATACTCCTTCTGTTTGGAAAGGTACAATATATTTCGGAGATGCAAGCATTGTCCAATCTTCTTATGTGTATTGAAGATTGTATGTATGTTGGACCGCCGAAGTAATCGTCCTATTTTGTATGTAGTGCCATGTGTCTAGGGAAGAACAATACTACGTAATGATGGCTCTTTATCATTCTCCTTTGGCTGAGTTGGATTACTGTATCTTTTAATTGAACGCGTAATATCTTCAGTGCAATAGCCATTCCCTCTGAGATCTTCGGTCAGTTTCGATGTTTCCGATGTTAAAGAATCTTGATCAGAAATCGAAATAGCTCTAAATACTAGTGAGTTAATAACAGATTTCTTTTGTGCTGGATGGTGATGGGAATTTGCATTTAAGTATCTGTTTGTATGCGTCGATTTTCTATACACAGAATGTCCTAATGTACCATTTTCCTTCCTTTGAACACATACATAGTATCGAACGAAAAATTAGAGAATCACGGTTCGGCGAGCACAAGTCGAGTATAAAAGCCCACCTGAATCTTTTCGAGCTCATTCAGTGTTCAGATCTCGTGGAGTAAAGACCCCTGAAGATGCCTCGTGCAATCGAAGGCGAAACGTCGGATAGTAATTCCAATTTGACACGGTCTAATCCCAAGAACCAAGATTTCTTAATTGACCAAAGCCGTGAAAGCTTCCGTTCTATAACAGTTCACCTGTGGTATGTTATGTAAAATTTAGTATTTAGTATTTTTTACTAAATATTTTTAGATCATATCTGATTTACCACCAAAATGACCAGATTGACGGTGGTATGTCACGTCATATATAATTTTCAAAAATAACCATCATTTTACATCTCTATTCTACAGATCTACTGCCAAGTCAAATTCACAAAAATGTTGCACCACGCCAGGCATAAGAGAAGCTTGGTCGACACCGGTATCCGACCTCGCGCAGAAAAAGAAAAATCATTTCTACTTCACACCACGCCAGGGCGGACACACGCAACGGAAGTATTATGTATATTTCAACATGCCACAGGGGACATTTGAGCGGACAACAAAAACAACCTCGTTATTGCTTAGAATGTTTCAATATAATCCATAAAAAATAGTTCCTAAAAGTATATTTTAACAACCTTTTTTTTGTTTGTAAAAAATAAATATTTTGAGTGTTTGATTTTATTATAATATTTATTGTGTCCGCCCTGTCGCACCAAAACTATTTTTTGCCTTTTCACCACGCCTCGGCAGACACGATAGCGAACACAATTCTCATAATTAAGTATGGCGAACGTCTGTGATCGCCCTGGCGTGCTGATGATATTGTCAAGCGGGCACCGGTGAACACCATGGCAGTGAATGTGTTAAGACGTAAAATATTTAGACTTGAGCCAGATTTAGATAAACAGACACCCAAAAAATATTTCATTCGTTACGTTAAAAGTGCTCTCAATGCGGGGTTGAGTTACTTTGTTCTAAGATTAGGAATCAAACAATTAATGGAGATATAGGGCAAAATTACACAATTCAGTATTGATAAACGGACCCAACTTAATGTGTAAACTTCTTTTTTTAGTTAGAATACCGGGTGAACACGAAACCAAGTAGCAATCCATCGTTTTTTCATATTTGAAGTTATTAATTTGGAAGTTGGTATTTTAATATGGTTAGATATGACTAATTTCGAATAGTAAAAATATTTTTGATCACTTCCGTTTTTGATCGATTTTGCTTAAAAACAAAATGACTGCGCTACAGTGCAAATATCGGTATCTCCCAAAAAAACTATAATTACAGTTACCAACTTTAGGGTGTTCCCTTTCTATTTTTATGTTGATAATGCACTCGCATTGGTTTAAACCAAAAATGTAAAATTTTATATTTTGTCAAAAGTTTCCTTTTAAACCACCTTTTCTCAAAAATTATAAATTAAAAGATCATTTTAATACATCTTATCTAAGGCCTTCTATTTCAAATGAAGTTCACAGTGCGGCTTCAAAATCAATTTAAATAATTTTATTTAATAAATATGCACACTTGGTATGTTTTTGTAACCCTTTCCTAATTTTAATAAATAAAAGAAATAAGCTTTGGGAAAAAACTGAAATAATAATAAAAGACAGAAATTCTCAAAACAATACTTATATTACTACGAAAAAAGAAGCGCTGACCGTTATACAAGAATACACTTGAAATACACTATGTATTAACAGTATTTTTGTAATTATCCTATCTTAATCTTCAATATTATGTCCTTGTCTATTATAGCATAACATAATTCTACTTATTAGCTCTCATAGGACGTTCTCCAAATGTTGGCCAGTTATTCAAGGCCTTCATACGCTGGTCTAGGTCTCGATTGATGCTGGGGATGTATCCTTTATGTAGTCTTTTTCAAATCCAGCGGAGTAAGGTCCTGAGGTCTCGCTGGCCATCTAACTGGTACATTAGTGCCAATCCAACGGTGTCCAAAATGTTCCTTTATGAAAGGTGTAACAACTCTTGAACTGTGTGCGGGTGATATTCCTATTTTATTAAATAAAATTATTCCCATCTTCATACGAAGCAGAAGGTATTAGATAAGATTAGGTGCAATAAATCCGGTAAAACCGGAAGTGATAAACTCAAAAAACTTCAAAAACAGCCTTATATCTACTTATATCTAACCATACCATGTTTCAAATTGTTACCACCAAAGATAAAAAATGACTGACTATACATGAATTCGTGGTCAGCCGGTATATTCCGATAATCGTCAGTATTTTTACGTCCAGTTAATTCTTCTAGGTTGGAATTTCAGGCTTGCCATTTTCACATAATTAGACTGAAATAATATTTATAAAAAACCGAGCAAACCTCTGTTAACTTCATAAACCTACTTCGGACAATAAATAGTAAACATGGTTTAATTTACAATAATAAATAACTAAATCAAAAATTGAAAAAAAAGATTATTTTCTGGAATTAAAAACCCTGCTATAACTTACGTCATTATTTGGTCTTATGTCTAATTTAAGTGACTTCTTTTAAGACCCCTGAAAAAAATCCTACCTTATAAAAGCCAGAATTGTATACACAGCACATTCTCATGTAGTATGCATAATTTGCAAAATTATCCAAAAAGGTTTCGCATTCCGAGCAAAATGCGGTAGAGCATCATCCTGCTGAAACCATATTTCATTATTTGGTGCACGATTGCCTAAAAAAACCAAGTTTAAATACTTAATACAGAAAGTAAAGTAAGAAAAGGAACTCACGATTATTCGGAAATAATTTTGTAATAGCTAGGATAATTTCGGTCCTTAAAAGATTCAAATATCTTTCTCCAGTTAATTTGTCTGCTATGAAGAATGGACTGATTATTTTTGCACCCTTTATACCACACCAATCATTTATCTTTTGGGGAAATTGGGTACGATTTTCACGGATCCAATGTAGATTTTTCCTGGCCTAATATCGACAATTATTCCTGTTAACTTTTCCATTCAAAAAAAAGTTGCTTGGTCAGAAAAAATAATTTGATTGACACAATTTAGATTGGTATTGCAACGTTCCATCATGATTTCACGAAATTCCAAACGCCTACCGTGATCATCCTCAGAGAGTTCTTGCACCAAAGTTGTTTTGTATGGATGAAACTTTTCGGTTTTTTGAAGTCGGTCTACGGACAGGTGTGAGACGTCATTTTCTCTTCCTAATGTTCTGCTAGAAAGGTGCGAATTTTCTTCTAAACAGATTAAAATATTCAGAGATTTATCATCATCGGTTGCGTTTTTAGGTCTGCCAGAACGTACAGTATCTTTTACGTTTCCAGTTTCACGAAATTTCTTGTTAATTTTAAATATGGTAGATTTAGTTATTGGATTTCTGTTAGGATATTTGTCATTAAAAATGTTACAAACATCTTGCGGGTTTCGCATTCTATCCCCATATATAAGTATAATTAAAATTTCAATTCTTTCGGTTTCAGTTAAACGATCCATTTTTGTAAATCAATAAAACTGACACGGTCAAACATATCAGCTAACCTTTTGTATGCAGGTACTTTAATAAAAGGTAACACATTAAATTATGGATATTAGACCCTTATTTTCGCAAAAACTGTTGACTTTCATAAAGTGTTCTTAATAAAAAGTATTGCGAATTTTACTCAGATTTTAAAAAGTAATATAATATAAGGTGTTCCATTAAAAAAAATCCGTTTATAACAGAAAAACGGTAAACTTGGCAGCAATGCGGATCCGGCATAATTTCATACCTAAGTGTACACATTTTCATTAAATTCAGGTAAGCTGTACCTGAGATATTTGGCCGTTTCCTTACTTTTGTTACCCGCTGCATAGTTTTTGCCTCGGTCTTTGCAGAATGTATTTCCTATATTGAATTTGATAAGTTTGTAAGCATATAAAGTTACAAACTTTATATAGTTATATATATATATATATATATATATATATATATATATATATAAAAATAAAATTTTAGCACAGATATATAAATGTATTGCGCCAAAAAAAGTGCGGCAAAACATACAACCTGAACTCAGTTCACGTATTTTTATTAAAGACATTCAAAACGGCACCATCCTATTTTGGTAAATCTGTTATAAGGCAAAACCGAATCGAAATACCTGAACTTTAAATATCAGGCGAAACGTGAATAGGAAAATTGGGAATATACGCATAATCCTGGCTAAAAATAATAGTAAGATGAACTACCTCCTGTATTCATCTACTTAATCTGCATAAATAATAAAACTGGTCCGGCACGTTGGCGCCGCCATTTTGAATTAATATTATAACAATAATATCGAGAATGATATTAAATAACCCCAGATATCAATTTTTAGTCGAATCAGTCCAGAAATAACAATAGTTGACCGCCATTTTGGAATTGCCATCCAGAATTTTTATATGGGAAAGTGCCAAGTGTATCGTCACGCGACCAAATTTGAAATTAATTAAATTAGGAGTAAAGGAGTGAAAATTAATTACAAGATTCGACAAACCAAGGAGTGATGCTCATAAATTACATCGACGGAGAAGCTGTGCAAGGAGTGAGGCATTACTTTTTAATGAAGAAACTCGAACCGTTATGTAATCCCTAATTACATCCTGAAATTAGTTTAGAAATTTAGGGAAACCAGTTTAGTGGCAAAAAAAACATAAACAGCGAGTATTAGATGAGGGAGCTCAAATTGACGTATTAGAGAACTTTGCTGAGGAAACCACCAGCTCATTTTGAACAGTGGCTGGACAGACCGGAATGTCTCACGAAACTGTAAAAAAAAGCACTATAATTGCATACATTCATTCGTATAAGATGCAAAATAATAAAAAAGCTTCATGATGATAAGTTTTACGGAATAAATGTTTGCGAAACTATGTTGAATTTTATTACAGCTAACCCAAATAGGACAAGAAACCTTCAGAATATTCCTATTTTAAAAAACTGCACTTTTGAATTTTAGGTAAAATTCTACATTGGTTTAATATTACACACTTTGGACCAATTTTTATGTAAAGTATGACGGTGTTCTACTTAAAATAAGGAAATTTCTTAAGGCTTCTGATTCTGTTAGATTTAAAATTATATAGTTTACCTATATGTACATACAATGCTGCCTTTCAAACAATTTCAAAATCATGATAATAAGATATTTGTCTCTAAAAATAACCGAGGATCACCTGCAAACAACTTCACTTCAGATGTACAAAAACACACTCAGAGACACGCATCTATCCAGATTTCCGCTAGGGGCATTTTAATTTTTATCTGATTTGCTTTAACAATTTTCGTACAACCGTGTCGAAACGGCATACTCTTAAACATTAGTGCGAAAAAATTACATTTTGAAACACTACTGTTGAACTTGGTATGGAGCGATTTGTCGCGGGGAGTCCTCAACTTCGATACAGTGCCAATGGCCAATAGGGAATGTATTGTATATATACAGCATAGATGCGAATAAGGTTATACCAAATAAGTAATCTACACACAGGCTAGACGATTTTCAACAGATAGATCTTGAACAGAAGATAATGCTATCTCAGATCGAAGAGGCTATAAAGTCACTAAAAAGCCCCAATTTCTGTGGCATTATGGTGCAAAGTGTGCAAACATTTGGACTGTTTAACTCCTAACGTCTCATTTTTCGCTATGAGATTCTTCTTACAGTTTTATTTATTTGAAAATACCGTTCTTCAGAAAGCAAAATTACATATCTGTACTCTTTTCCCTAAGCTACATATTTTAAATCTCGAGGAGAAACTCATGAATGTAGATATAATGAAATATGTATACAGGTATTTATACATATTTCTTTGCACATATTTGACATACAAAATATACATTTCTTACAATAAATTGTTTTAAAATACCGAGAGGTAGTACGTTGTTTTGCATTTAGAACAAAGTAAACAAAAATGAGCTTACGTTTTTATGCATAATGTACAAATAATAGACAAAAATACATTCTTTCATCGAAAAAAGCGTCGAAACGTGGCTAACACATAATGAGAAAAACACCTGAGGGATGGAAGGTAAGAATTTCAGTAGCTTATAAAAAGGTCGATATGCCGACAACTTAAGGACTTAAAACAAACAAAAATAATGGTAGTGGACCGCCAGAACTCCTTAAAACTAACGGAGGTGTTGAAAGATTTCAAACAAGTGTGGGTGGAAGGATCAGTCGATATCTAAAAAAGTAAAAACCAAAACTGTCTTCAGTATATTATCTAGTTCTTTGGCTATCCAGTGTGAGCCATTTAGTTTAAAATCGACTATTGTAAAATTTGATAGTTTTTCTTTAAGAAGTATAAACTTTATATGACACCCATAAGAAAAAATAAATGATGATGATGGTGAAGAATAACCGAAACGTCGAAATAAAAATCTGACGAAATAACTGTTTTCTACATCAAAAAATGGCTTTAAAAAAGTTTTTTACAGATTTTGAAAAAAATTACAAACAAAGAAGCTACAGAGCTTTTCAGAAAATGCAACTTTTTAGTTTTTTCAAAATATCTCAAAAAACCAAAAAAGTTAAAAGTACGCCGTTGTTGGGGCACATTATTGGAAACACAATTTAACGTGAAATTAAACGGATAAATAAAATATACAGGGTCCAATTTAAATTTTGGCAGAAACTTTACATTAAAAGTAGACATTTTAATTTTTTTTTCGAAAAGGCGCAATATTTTGAAAAAAAACCAATAATATGCTTTCATGCTTTTTCTAACCTAAAAAGTTTCATTTTAATCAGGTCGGCTCAGAAGTTTGATTCTATCTTTGGTTTTATATGTTATATGGTGAATATAACGTTTTTCAGAAAACCGGTTTTAGTGCCGCCATTTTGGAGGAAAAATAACTTGTGAAGCATCATTGAAAAGGGAATTTTATACAGAATTCGACTATGAAAAAAAAATATACAGGGTTCCATTTAATATATTAAGGTTTAGGTCAATTCCGGTTAAACCGTATATCTCAAATCAAGAACAATTTTCCAAGCGTCAGAAAATATAAAGGGTGTCCCTTATGTCAAAAACATAAACTGTGTAACTTTTGCAACTGGTTTTTCACATCGCTTAAAGAAATTTCGTGACAAAATGTACAAATTTAGTGTTTAACCTTTTTGTATTTTACTTTAAAAAGTAAAGGACTAAATGCATATGAAAATATAAATAATAATCCTGTACACAAGTACGCAACACTTATGAATTGGATGTTTTAGGCATTTAACGTGTTGCCCATGTCGAATTGCGTGCCTAAAACAACTCCATTTAGCAACTCGTATCATAAATAGATTTTCGCAACAGTTCCGAACCCCTTGCGTTCTTTTTTTCAATTAAGTCGGGCGAAATGGAAAACGAAACCCTTGTTAGGTGTGAATTTTCATAGGATGGTCTGTAGTGCGATCGTTATCAGGCGTGGTCGAGTCGTTTTAATACGATTGCATGGGCGGTTTTGCGGAAAAATGTAATATTGCGTGAAAATGGGGCTTCATTTTTACGAAATATAAATTATTATGATGTCCAAGCTTTATTCATGGACAATAAAGAATGATTGAATATTAAGGTCTATTATTCAACTAAAGTTGTACTTTCTCTTTTTTATTTTTAAAAAATAAAGCTAAACCCCTCGTGAAAAAAATTTCTCCTAGAAAAATAAACGCAATTCAAAATTGCAAGTGAAAACGACATTGGAAATGGTCATGACTTAAGTGAAAAAAGATTATTAAGATACTGATGAACTATTATATTCGTGTATAAAAGCACAAAACAAAAGCTATTAATACTGCAGATTAGTTAATTTAAGTAATCAGACAATAAGAGAAATTTTTTAATAAAACTCATGAAAAATACGAACATTTAAAGTTTTTTGTGATAAATATATTGTAAAAACATACTGTATTAATTGTAAATTCGCCATTATCCAGAAATTCCCTCGTACAGAACTCCACTACGTACAGACAACACAGTGTATATACATGGTGTTACAAATTGGAAGGGATAGCATTGGCATTCAAAAACCGTAAGAGACACGAGGTGGGTTAAATTAAGGCAAAATTGCGTATTTTAAAGTCGAATAATATGCCGTTGACAAACTTGGAAAATTCTACTACTTAAGATATCCGTAAAAAATCGAGAATCGTAATTTTACTTTTTATTTATTTTTTGGCTGCTTTTGAAAGGATATTACAAAATACACTTTTCCTCCGCCCTCCTATTACAAGATGGATCACTCAGATCTAAAATCCGAGGTTTCGTTTTCGAGGTTCATGCCTTATCAACCAGAGATTTTACAAAATAAATTTTACATCTTTATAGCCCCTTTTCCTCTACAAGATGATGATCTCAGATTTAAAATCCGACGTTTCGTCTTTTAAGTTTTATCATCAACTTCTTCTGGATTTTTTATATCATTTTTAACAATCTTTCGACCTCCCAAAACCAACGATATATCACACTTAGTGTTTGAATAGAAGAGTTAAGATTAAAGACAATGTGTTAGAGAGACGGAAAACCAGAATCTTGCCAAATTCGCAAAGGAGAGTTTAAGAGGTCAATGGCTTCTTAAAAATGAAATAACACATTCAGGTCCATGATTAAAAAAATTAAGTTGATGATGAAACTTAAAAGACGAAACGTCGGATTTTAAATCTGAGTAGTAACATGTCTTGTTTAAAAACCATGAAATCACACCTCAAATCATCGAAATTCAGATTGGAAGTACGCGCGCACTCGTAAGTTGTGTAATTAGCAGCTTCCCTATGAAAAGTATGGTCTTGTCTAAATGATTGGAGTGACTTTCATAAGGGGGCATCAAAACATTCGTCATACCGCCAGTGTTCTTAACCTAGGTTTGCTTAAACAAAATCAAAATGGCGGAAGTAGTACGCGTACCCTCTAGGACAATAAAAAATCGTTTCAAAGAAAACTGTCACTTTTTGACGTTATAAGGATAGACATTTTGGCAAGACGGACTTTCTAATCCGACACATGTCCAGAATTTCGCAAATATCTCCTCAAATGCTATTGGGGGCAGTAAAAGTGGTTAAACATCGAAAGGGAGAATAAATTATCGGATCCTACCCAAATTATGTAAATTCTAAGATATATTGCATTCCGATTTTTTTTACTAAATGGACGTAATTATTAAAAAAAAATAGATTATTGGTGTAAATATAACACCGGGTACCTATATAACGTGCAGCTTATTTTAATCTGTTTTTCCTATGTAAATTTTCCTACACTAAGCAGTGGGTTTTTTGTTTTTTAATAATGTATACTGGTTTTTTGTAAGTAACTTTTTCTTCTGAACTATTTTAAATGGTTATATACTCGTTAGAAAAACACCTCCCCACATGGATATGCCATACCGTATTATAGATTCAGAGGGAAATAAAAAGTAGTCTAATGATATATGTAGGAAACATACTTCGGAAATTAGTTTAGATATCCTTTGGTTAACATACTGAATACGTTAATCTCATTTTAAATTCATGTCTATCATAACACCCAAATATTTTATTTGATCTTCTTTCTTATTGTGGTATGCAAAGATCATGGTAACAATTTTACTAATTTCATTTTTTATCTTAATTCTTTTCTATGGCATAAATATTTATTTCCTGGTTTGGCAACCCTCTTTTACCATATTGATATCATTAATTTAAAAGAATGTTGTACGAGACGGTATCAACCGCTTTTGCTAGATCAAGAAATATTACAAGTCATATATCGCTTTACTTACTTCATAAAGAGCGTCTTGAATTGAGCAGTATTCTTGGGATCTAAATTTATAGTTAGAGAATATGTTATTAGCAGTTAAATGTGTATTAATGTATTTCCTTCTTGTAAAACACATTTTTTTACATTACAAAATTCCCAAATTCCATTTTGAAATACAGGGATCCTAATTTCGAAAACGTAGATAAATGTTTTAATCCCATACTCCTAGTTATAGTCTGTTTCAGTCCTTATATACTTGTTGATGTAACGTTAAAAAGTATAGAATACCAAATACATCACTTTTACTGTCAACGTTAAGTTATTTCCCAAATAGAAGACAATTCCAGCCGTGTCTTATCTGAGTTAGCGTTGCATTTATTATTCAGTAAATAAAGTAGCATGTTTTCCCATTTGAGAATACCCTACTGGTATTTATCTAAAATTTAATACCGTAAAAGCAAATACGAGAGAATTAAAGGAAAACTCCGGTTTGGAATTCAATATTTCCATGTTGAGATCCGAGTGAACTGAGATGGAAATAGATAAGACTGCATCTGCTGCTATATTCAGATTCTGATTTATTATTTGGCATCCTGAGAGCTTACCTAGTCAATCGAATGCTTGAAACTAATATTTCCACATTATTGGACCTATCCATTTGTATCAATATTTCTTTGTTCTCTTAGAATTTGTTTGGAAAAGTTTTATTTCGTACACAGAATTACCATCTATTTTTGTTTAAAAATGTTAACTATACATTATAGAGCAGAAACATATACTGGTGTAGCTTCGTACACTGAAAAGAACAATTTGGCAAAAACACTTTCAAAATGTATTTAAACCCTAAATCATAAAAACTAGGCGTTATACCCACATGTTTTTATCATGCATTTTTATATATTTGAATAATTTGTCTAGGCATAAATATACAAAACAAAAAAACTAGACCTGCTTAGTAACATGCGTATATTGGCTTATATAAATGTCTATTGTCATTGAATTGAATTGGATTTTTACTTCCCTCGAAGAATAGTCGGATAATTATTAAATAAAAACCACTAAAATTAATTCGCTTCATGAAGACTTTATCACAACTATACTATATGAGATTATGACTTTGGAATGTTTTTAATTGTTATAATCTATTAGTTATTAATTAAGCTAACAAATGTTTAGTTTTTTGTTAGCTTCAATAATTAATGACTAATAGATTCTAAAAATTAAAAACAACACAATGTCATAATCTCATATAGTATAGTTGTGATAACAATTATCCGAATTGAAATATAAGCGAAAACTCAAAAAAGAGTGTTGATTAAAAATAGGCTTATATACCAGAAATGGTAACTGTTAGGAGGTCGGATAAATTGGAGAAATGTTGCAGTTTTTCATGACCATGCAAAATATTTTACCCTGTTGCCAAATTCCTGATAGTTTCTGAGATACAGGGCGATTTATATAAACAGTTTATATCATCTGCTGATGATGCTAACTTGGTTAGCGAAACGCGCGTCCAGAACGTAACAAGTTGTGGTGTAGTGTGGTTAGAACTCTTGTATTTTGATCTATCTTCCACCACAGGTTCCAGTGGTAGGCCCTAGTTGAATATTATAAAAACTATTGATTTTCGAGACGCTGTTTAAATTCGAAAATCCTATAATTTTTTTCGCTCTACAACATGGTACCTTCAAATTTTTCACGTTTCGTTTTCGGGCCACCACTATCGACTTAATTTTTTTAAATACGGACCAGGATTTTTTATTTCAAATTTTAAGAGAGAGAACTTTTAATTTTCTTTAAAATGATATACAACTCAAATATAATCCCCGACGTTTCGGTACAAAAACAGCCATCATCAAAGTTTTTTTCCTAATACGGACCTGACTTGCTTTTACGTGTGTAAAATACGGCATTTTTTGCAGCAAAATATCTTTTTATCTCTTTCTTAAAGCAAATTGTAAAACACTAAATATGTAAATGTTAACAAAACAAAACCTTATTTATTTATTTAATTGCTTATTTGAACTTCGAACCTGAATACATAACAAAAGCAATCAACAACGGAAAACACATATTACATTATTATTGTAATCATATTGTAAATGTTGAAAATGTTCTCTTGATTTGGGAGCGTGCACATTTGGCTTCGGCATAAGGTTCGGTAAATTTTTGGCCGAACCCGATTATTTGCCGAACATCGAAATAATAGCCGAAGGTAGCCGAAGCCGATTAATCGGTCGGACTCTACCTATGTTAAGTTATATCAAATATAAATTTAATTGGCTTTAGTGAATACAGCATCAAATATTAAAAATCATAATAATGATATTGTTAATAATAATAGCTATAATAAACAATAATCTCTTCTGGATGGATTCGTCTAAATCTGAATTGAAAACGAGATTATCAATTTCTAAAACAAAAAGGAAAAAACAACTTATTTCAAGTAGCCCAATTTCACGCGGAACAGCCCTTTCATTAATTCCTAATTAACCCGGAGAAAATGGGATACACGAGTAGAGGAAGGTGTGAATGTTTAAGGGCGAGGCAATGTCGTGATCGTTATCAGGCGGCCTGGTATTGTTTCGACTCTGCTGAGTGGGCGTTCGTCAGAAAAGAGAAAGCAATAAATTAGAGAATGTCATTTATTTAAGGGTAATAAAATGAAAAAAAAACTTAATCTTTAAATATATCAAAAATTCCATGATTTAATCTGTAAAAGTCCATCCCATCTCTTAACATAATTTATTTAACCGACTTCAAAAAAAAGGAGGTTATCAATTCAATCTTATGTATTGTAAAAAAATACATTTGACACCCTTTTAAATCACAAAAAGAATGTCCATGACAAATTTGAACGTTTTATCTTTAACGGATTCAGATATGGTGAATCTCGGATTATGTATATGCAAATTTTCATATTTTAACAATTTTTGCATAAAGTTGCATATTTTAGGTCAAATGTAACATTTGCCTGTCATTTGTTAGATAGACACCCAATATATTTGAATTTCCCAGTAAAAAATATATGGCAGTTGAGTAAAACCCTCTCGTAATAACGTCGTTCACTACATACAATAACGTAGGCCGGTTGCAGAAAGCTCAATTAAAGTTTAGAATGTTTAACGGAATATTAAATTTGACAGCGATTTCCTAGATTTGTTTAAGCAGTTTGTCAGATCTGAAAGCTTGGTTAAATATTCTAAAGAGCAATTCAGTTTTGTGCAACCGTGTGTGTTCTTTATATCAGTCACGTTTAGCCGTTCACTTAGATGCAAACTATTTACCCAGAGAAGTGTATTATCGAGTTGTGCATTTTAAAATCTCTAACAAAGTAGTATTGTGGATAAACTGCATCTGGAAGTAACATTAGAATGTGACAGTGTTTTTATAAAGCATTCATAATCAATAGCTTTGATTGAAAATTTAAAACGAAATATAGGTTCAGATACAGATAGCCTTGGAAGTATTGTTGCCCAAAAACTGAATGAATGACATTTTAACTAAAAACGATGGGAACAATACACTAGTTAAAGTATCATTTCCTGGTACCTTTTGTGATAATTTTGAGATGTCTCCTGACATAATGTTATGCCCGAAGTATGCTCCATGTAGAACATAGTTTTCCTACTTAATGCTTATAACAGTATTAAGCTAATTATGTACTAAAAGAGACAATCTCTTTTAGTACATAATTTAGAAAAACACTTATGGTGTCGTAAAAAAAAGTTTTGTATCATATATTTTTAATAAATAAATATGTAATTTCTTTTCGAATTACCATTTTTATTTTTTCGCCCTTTATAAATACACGTACGGTATGTACGGGACAATTCTTTATATATAAACCCATATGCACCTAATGTTATTTATCAAGGTATCAAAAGGAGGCAAAAAAGAGTGCTTAACATTTTTATACAAATTTTCAAAACTATTTTCAAAAAGAACAACTAGGAAGTTTAGATTTTATATATTACACTTTTTAATGGGACTCCCTGTATATTTGTATGTCATTATATAATAAAAACATGAAACTACAATAAAAGAAAACGCAAATTAGAAATAAACTTAAAATAACAATAAAAATATTAAAACAAACAGCAATATAAAATGACCTAAATTAAAATAAAATAAAACTACAATAATGTAAAAAACACAAAGAATGTAAGAATGTAATAATAAGAATCTTAGTTACAGTTATCATTACAAAATTCTTGTAAATTGTAATAAGCTTTTTTTCAGTACAAACTATACAGATTTTTTAAATTGTATCTGCAATTTTACATTTTTTACCCTGGTTGGAAGTTGGTTGAAAATCTTAATGTTTCATACAAACTCATACTCTTGGTGAGACTACTTTTCGGAATTGACAATGGTAGATGGATACCCCATCCAGGTATATATAGATACATACATATCAAACTACAAATTAATCTACTATGTTTATTATAAAGCTAGCTACATAACAAGTATGATTAAAATCAAGCTAATTGGTCTAATTTAAAAAAATTGCAAACTTGGGAAGTTGCAACTTCTACATTTCTTTTCCCCTAAATTGTTCTCTGTGTTACATATTTTTACCCTTGATGATTGTGTCCAGAATTTAATTTGCCCTTTCTTTTTTTTGAAAGCTCAATAATTGTTATTCTGGCCATCCAAGTTATTTTAAAGATTCTCTCCATTTATTATTAGATCTTTGAATCCTTCTATAAATTAACGTCTTGAATTCCTCGAGCAAGGCAAGGCGACACGTCCGGAATTATTTAATTTCAAGTGAGAGGAGAACGAGAACTAAAAATATCATTGTTAATTCTAGTTCCGTTTTTGTTGGTAAAAAAAATATTTTTTTTTACCAACCATTTTATGTGATTTTTATGGATCGGTTGTGAAGGAAGCATTTATTGAAGCGGTTGAGACTTTATTTGGAGATTTTAAAAATAAAACTGAAATCATGTCTGCTATTAGAGAACTTCAGTTATCTCGTCCGACTGTCACAAGGCGTATTGAAGAAAAAATATGATTTTAAATCTATTTTTCTTTTTCTTTATTTTGTTAAAAACCATTTTTACTTAGGAAGTATTGTAATCGTGAAAAAAATCACCCTCCGAGATTTTTCAGATCTTTAAGTTTCAGAGTCTCTAGATGCGGGAAAACATGTTTTCTCAATTCCATCTGTTAGTCTGTCTGCCTGTCGGTCTGTCTGTTCGCGGTATAACTAAAAAACTAGTTAGCTTCAAATTTTAATAAAAAATTGAGGCTCATGTGGGTATAACTTGCAGGTAACATTTTGGTAAAAACTCAATATAGTGAAACAAAATGGCGGCTTAATAAAACATTTAAAAATTCAGCCTGAAGAAACTACTTAATGAATTGATTTCAAATTTTGAGCAGGAATTAATTGTGGTATAGAGATAAACTAGAACCAAAATAGCGGAAAAATAAAATGTTTGTAATCGTGAAAAATTCCCGGTTTTACATATATTTGCATTTTAACGTCTCTAGACGCCAAAAATAACGTTTTCTCAATTTTGTTGTCTGTCAGTTTATACATTGTAGCTAAAAACTACTTACCCGATTGGCTTCAAATTTTGGTCAAACTTAAGGGTTATGTGGGGATGACTTGGTAATATTTTGGTAAATATCTAATGTGGCGGAAAAGTGTTACATAGCAAGGAATCAACCAAGACCCATTAACTCTATTACCTCGATGAGCAGCTATCGAGCGAGTAGGACGCGCAAGTGAGGTGGGGGGTCCTGACGTCGACTGGCGACCCGATCTGACAAGGCGGCGAGTTTATCGCTTATTCAGTTTGCCGTTTGCGTTGCGATAGTTGTCAGTTGTATTTTTCAGAGTATTTTTTTGACTTCCTCAAGTGAAATTTTTAAGTCATTTTAGTGTTCTTAAGACAAGTTATTTATAAGAATGGAATATCTAAATGAACTGGTGAAGGAAAAAAAAAGGTAAAAGAAGAAGCCATTCTGAAGTGGACCCACACGAAAAGCTGTATAAAAAAATTAAAAAAATTATTAACTGAATTTTTAATTTGTTACCGTTTAAGCATAAACTGTGTGCTGATTTATTTCCTATTATTAAAAAAAAAATGTTTGAACAGTTAAATAATTGTGTTTACTGCAAATAGTATACCTATAGTTAATAAAATATGAAAAATACTTATAATATACATAAGGTGTCCCCATAGTGTGTTCTCGGTTGATATCTTGGTACCGGTTACAAATAGAGAAGACATTTATGGCATCCAGGGGTGCTCAAACGGTCGATCGCGAGTGATTTTTGAGTAGATCTCGAGAAAAAAAAAATTTAATAAGTAGGTACTTAACTAAACTACAAAAATTTATTACGTAATAAAATAACACTCTGCTAGCGGCAAAAGCCGGCTTTATCAAAGGAACGCGCGGTACTTGTCAAAGAAAAGCCGCGTTTTTTATTCTTGCCGCTTTTCTAGAAATTTCGGGCGGCGCGTTTGACGGGAATATTCGAGACTTTCGTTCACGCCGATATAAATGTTGCGCCCGCAGGAATTGGAGTCATTCTGAATTGCAACTTGAAGGCAATACTACGTCGATACAAAGTTTATTATTAAATAGTACAAAATGAGTGCAGCGAAGAAATCTAAAACGTATAATTTTAATAACGATTGGGAGGAAGAATTTTTGTTTTGTATGGTAAAGGATAAGCGCGTTTGTCTTATTTGTCGTGCGTCAGTTGCAATACCTAAGCGTGGTAACTTAGAGAGGCATCATAAAACGGTGCATAAAAACTATGAAAAGGATTTTCCGCCACAGAGTGAATTAAGAAAACGAAAAGTACGTGATTTGACATCTTGTTTGAAAAATGAACAAACCATGTTCACAAGACCAGTCAAACAATCAAAAGCTGCTACGATCGCGTCATTTAAAATATCTCACATATTAGCGAAACACAAGAAACCATTCGAAAATGGATCGGTTGTGAAGGAAGCATTTATTGAAGCGGTTGAGACTTTATTTGGAGATTTTAAAAATAAAACAGAAATCATGTCTGCTATTAGAGAACTTCAGTTATCTCGCCCGACTGTCACAAGGCGTATTGAAGTCATGAGTCAGGACATGGCAGATAAACCAAAAAATGATATCGTGGAATGTACATACTTTTCTTTACAGTTCGACGAATCCACCGATATGACAGACACTGCCTAGCTGTGTATTTTTATTCGGATGGTATTCAATGACATGTTGGCTAAGGAAGAATTTTTGACAATCATTCCTCTGAAGGGGAAGACCCGTGGGGAAGATATATATAACGTTTTCTTCAATTTTGTAAAAAACTACAAGCTACCAATATATAAATTAGTGTGCATTACAACCGATGGAGCACCAGCAATGACTGGAAACAAAAACGGTTTTGTGGCATTGTGTCGAGCTAATGAAGATTTCCCTTCATTTTTTTCAATCCATTGCATTATACATCAACAAGTTTTGTGTTCAAAAGTTTTAAACACGAAGGAAATTATGGGCATTGCAACAAAAATTGTGAATTCCATCCGTGCACGTAGCTTGCAACGGCGGCTCTTTAAGTTGCAGTTGAAAGATAGGGAGTCAGCTGAATACACTGATTTAGTTCTTCACACGGACGTCAGGTGGTTGAGCCGCGGAAAATTCCTAGAAAGGTTTCAAGAATTATTGCCCGAAATAATAGCTTTTCTAGACGAAAGAGGTGATGACACTGAGATGTTAAAAAACGAAAAATGGCTGACTGATTTGGCATTTTTGACTGACAATGAATCACAATGCACTTAAACACCATTAACTTGGAGCTTCAAGGTAAAGGAAAAACTGTTATTAAGATGATTAGCGCAGTAAACGCATTCAGAAGTAAATTGCAACTTATGATAGATCAACTAAAAAGAAAGGATCTGAAACATTTTCCGTCTTTGAAAGCAAGGATTCCTCAGTTGAATTATGATACGTATCAGGCTGAATTATCAAATATTTTGGGACAATTCGAAATGCGTTTTTATGATTGGCAAATGTAGCATCATTTATGAGTTATCCTTTTTCATGTAAAAACATTGAGGAATTAGCTACTGAAATAACAAGTCAGTTTAATATGAACTCATGTTCTGTTGAAAATGAGTTGGTGCAGATTAAATCAGATATACATCTCAAAGCTACAGCATCTGATACAAATTTCTGGTGTTTTAATCTGAACATAAATATCCGAATCTAAGGCAAATCGCCCTTCAACTGACAGCAATGTTTGGGTCAACTTACTTGTGCGAGTCTGCATTTTCTGAAATGGAGATAATTAAGTTAAAATATCGCAATCGACTAACTGACGATCATATGTCATCACGCTTGCGATTAGCACTCAGTGGTTAAGTACCATCTTATGAAAAGTATGCTGAGGACATGCAGTGCCACGCTTCAACATCCAAAGTCACTCCTTAGTTAAGTTTAACACCATATGTAACCCTTTTGTTTTGTAACAACCCATAAACTCGCAATTTTGAATAACTATGAGTTTTTTCATTGATATTGTAGGGAAGAACCTAATTAAACCTATCCCAAACCTTGACTAAAATTATGTATATTGTGCGGAAAGCTAATATCTATATATGCTACGGTACACCCTACCTAGGTAGGTAGGGTGTATGTATCGTGTATGTACGACAACCCTGCATCACACATACTTGCAGCCTCTGAGAGTCGATCGTAAGTAGTCTAAAAATATTAAGGTAGATCGCCAGCAGTTCAAGTTTGAGCACCGCTGGTATAGACTATTAAAAACTAAATCAGGAAAGTGCAAACCGTTTTGTTCTAATTTGAACCGTTTAAATTCTACAGCTGTTCAAAATTGGAAATCCCAGTTTTTAAATGTCAATATCTCGAAAATAATTAAACTTAGGCCTATGGACAATATATGAAGTAGACGTAGAATTTTAGATACAATTCAAAAATGTAATAAAATATGGGGTGTTTCATATATGAAAAACTTTTTAAGTGGGTATATGTCATCCTATATATTAATATTTATATTTAAACTTTTTCTCTATCTCTAACCATTATCACCAAAACCGAGAACACACTACTGGGACACCTTGTATAAAAAATGTACATTTTCTAAAGTTATTATTTTTGTCACGGTTAAACTTTTTACAAGAATATTTTTTTGAGACTTTAAAAATACATCATATTTTTTCCAATACTATGCGAACTTAATGAAATGCACTCAGCAAAAAAACTTGGTTAAAATTTGAACCAACATCCCTAAACATAAATTTAAAATTGTAATAACTTAAAGACTGCATTTTATTTTAACAAAAAAGTTTCAATTTTGAACAAAAAAAGATTAATATATGAAATTAAACGTACACAGAAGAGATATGAACAATGCCGTGCTAGAGCAAGCCCGTCGCCGAGTGACGTAGACCGCTCACACGAGTTGGGATAGGTCAAGATCGCTCGAGGCAACCTATAGAGTTAATGGGCCTTGGGAATCAACCTGTAATATTTTGGTACGAATCCACGACAGCAAAACAAAATGGCGGCCTAATAAATTATTTAAAAAATCAGCCAGAAAAATGACTTATTAGATTAATTTCAAATTTTGTGCAATCATTAAGAGTAATATAAAGATATACTGGTAAAAATGTGGTACGAATTCAAGACAGCGAAACAAAATGGCGGCCCAATAAAATGTCCAAAAAATCTAAAACGTAAAAAATCTTCTAATTCAACTGACTTCAAATCTTGCAGCAAAATTGAATGTAATACAACATGACGATACAAAATAGCGGTCTTAAAAAAATCAGCGAAAAAACAATTTATTTTCATTCATGCCCAAAAATTAAGTGTAGCATAACTGGTAAAATATTGGTACGAATCCAATATGGTGGAAAATCGCGCCCAGTAAAAATGTTTGAAATGACAGTATAATAAATGACTAGGTGCGGAACTAAATTGGGTTACAGTGGTTACACTATTCCTAATAAAAGGAAGGAATCATAACGAGGGAAATTCCCGGTAAAGGAAATTTACCGATTTTTCCTAATTACGTTAATATAAAGATAAATACTACTACACCTGTGAACACGCTTAAAATTTCATAAAGTAATTTTCCACATATCATAACAATCAGTATTTTCCTTATTAAACATCAAAATTTTTTTTTGTTTTAAACACTTTTCACATACATATTAAAAGTAAATGGTACACAACATCCAAGAAATAAATCCAAACAAAGCCTTCATAAAGGTTTAATGTATACATTTGTCACGGTGCACGAATTATGTAAATATACGGGTGCCTGTGAGTTATAATTTGTAACCGAGTGGCTTGCTGTTAAGCAAAATGAATTAATGCTTTAATAACAGTTTGTAACAGCAAATTTGGACAAACCCAGTCATATCCTTTATTCACGACGATATAATTCCTGGATAACTATAATATTAGAAAGTGCGCTTATTTCTTTTTAACTACTGAGAAATTCAACTGCTACATACAAGAAAACGTTGACTTGAGATTACCACGACCGACAAATGGTACTAACAAAAAACTGTAATTAGTACACAAGACCTAAGGACTAGAAAAAAAAACCTAAAAAAACTAAAAAAAAAAGGAATAATAAAGCACCTAGATTCTCTTACCAGTTTGATGATTCATTCGGATATTTTGCTAACTTACCTGAAAAAGAAATATATATATGAGTAAAAATTTTAACTGAAAGGCGAGACATCTCAGATTTAGTATAAAATTTCCAATTTATATATCAATATTTTAGAGCTACTCAAATACCATAGCTTTTTATTCTCACCTATCAAGTTAAGTTTATTTATTAACAATATTACAAACTACCTAATAATAATTAAATTGTAGAACCAATTCATTTAATTATTTTAAAGTAAAAGCAAAAAAGCAAAGTGATTTCTAAGTAAAATCGCATCGAATCTTTCTTGTCCTTTACAAAAATCATTAATTAAAACTTCTGTAAATGTCTCTTTTCGCACCAAAATGCTGGTGCACTCGTGCTAAAATATTTATTAGCAAAATTGGCGAAAAAAATCGAACATGCACTTTTGTTCAGCATTTTTCATAAATTCAATTTTTCTTTATAATCTCCTTTTCGAATTAACATTCCTGAAAAATTTGCTATTCCAAAAAGCACATAATTCAGCATACCTTACATTCAATTGTGTTTTCAAGGAGGATTACCAATACCGCATATTTTCCTCCCCGTCGTACCAATCCCCCAGGTTGACCCCTATAATTTTCAATGGAAAAAAGTCGAGTAGAACTTTGGTTTAAAGCGTTTTAGAGTTTCTTTTCAACGCTACCCCAAATGTGTTAAACATGATTTTATTAGATGCAGCGAAATCGTATTGGAAACTTAAAAGAAAAACCTTATAATTTCAAATTTGTTCTGACTGGTTAAAATAATAATAAAACTGTATTCTTAAAACTTTAATGAAAGCAACCTGAAATTGTTAAAGAATTCCAAAAAATTTTTTATAAAAACCATACAGCACAAACACAACCCCTGAAATGTTAAAGAAACAACGCTTGACAAACATGTAAGTTGAATTTACGTAGTAGAGTTACTAAATTTGAAGAATGAAGCAACCAAAGTTCAAGTACGCTTTGACTTTGGGGACAAATTCGTCGGCATCAAATCTTTTGTTTCTTGTGTATTGTCAAACATTGAAATGCAGACATCCATGCGAACGAATTAAATAAAAATTGGTGAACAATGTGGATAAAACTTCGTCCATTCATTGATTCGCCCATTCGTTTATTCATATGAATGGACAAATCAAATTAACGAATCGAACCGAATAGTGAGTAGCGGACATTAAGCACTCACTATCATCACTATCATTCGTTTTTTGTATATTTTCAAACATTGAAACGCATGATATCTATGCGAACGAATTAAATGAAAATTGATAAATGAATTAGATGAAATATTCGTCAATTCGCTGAATGTCGTCAGTTCAAGTGAACGGCGCCCCCCGTCTGTTTTTTGGTATCTACAACCCAGTAGATAATTTTAAGTTCGTTGGTCTTCAAGAGAAGTTCCACCCTAAACTCCAAATTATTGGAACCCTACTGCAAATATAACAGTAGTTACTTGTACGAATACTACCAAAGGTAGTATTCGTACAAGTAACTACTGTAGAAGCATTGTTAAAGGCAGGTCAAAGAAATTTAAGTTTTAATTCAAGTTATAATTAAAAACAGTAAACATTATTAAGAAAATCAGGTTCCGTTTTAGCAAGCGGCCTATAACCTGGACGCGGTTCCTCGACTAAATATGTTTGTGGGTGGATTGGCAGGAGCCCCATTCAGCTTGGCCAGTACGATCAACGAATCTGTCCCCACTGGATTGCCTTCTACATCTCAAAACTAAAATGTATGATACTCAGTCCGGTTCATTTATCATTTTAAATGATTACCACAACTAACAACATATTTATTTTAAATTAATACCTACGGTGGCATTTTATTTATTTCACTTGGATTACGATCTCTCAGTAACTAATAAACCAAATTTAATAAACTTCGTCGTTGAGAAATTTTAAAATTCTAGGGACAACCTTATCACCGCTTCTGAGTTGATGCGGTGGGTAGAAAATTGATTATAAAGCGGGCGCGACAGTATGGTTGAAATTTGTGTTTTTTGGAATAGCGAATTTTATAAGAATGTAAATTCAGTTAATGTATATAGATTTTAAACGTATGAAAAATGCTGAACAAAAGTGGGTATTCGGTTTTTTCCTCAACTTTGCTAGCAAATGTTTTCATTGAAGCTCACTGTGTGTGATAAAATAATTTTCAGGTCTAAAGCACAAGGTAAACTTCTTACAAAAACCATTGATGTCAATTGTTTTAATCAGAGGGTAGAGAAACGAAATATACCCCCTGAACCCCCTAAAAGTTTGAGCCCCCATTGTGTAGTATACACTATTGATTTCACAACTACCAGTTTGAATAATAATTAGAAATTACCAACTGGTTAACGTAAAATTAATGGATTATTTCTCTTTGATATTGGAATGAAATTTAATTTTGAAGATTATTTGGGCCTAGTACAGTCCACCGAAGACAATATATAAGAATGTGAAATTATATAGATAATAAAGATACAAAATACATAAATCAATTATAAGTCTATAGGTAACTTCAGCGCAATGCAACGACTTAATCTATTGTTGGATATTAACGTTCTTATTATCTGAAATATACAGAGGATATTCAGAGGATGAAGAAAGTAAAAAAAAACGCAACACTTATATCCGAAATAACCATAGACAGAAACAGATCCCGATGATCCTTCGTATCTTCATAATCACAAAAGGATCCTCTTTTTTATGCAATATATTGTCCAAACAGGGTACTGGCCTTATTTTTATCATAATGAAAATTTATATGGAATGAAAATGCCTTTCATCTAGAAATGAGCCAATAGCATTGGATGGATGGGAATTCGAAAAATATAATTCGTTCTACTGTTATTTAATTTTTTAAATGGGTTTTTGATTACGTCACTAAAGACAGTATGTCTAAACATAATGCCAACCAAATATTTTTCTATGATCCTACAATTAATGAAACTTCTTAAGGCCCAGACAAATAATTCGCCCAAAAGTAGTAGATTTATTATCACAGATTTTCAGATTATAGTCTTGTGGTACAACTTTATAAAGCTGTGTTTTTTTTTGTTAATTTCATTATGTGTATTATGGTACCCACCTCGACATTTTCTTTACATTTTTCTTCACCAGTTGAAGAGGTTGTTTACTCTAGTAAGAAAGATTAGTGCTAGATGTTAGAAGACGATAACGATTTTTATCTATAAGATATTTAATAAAGTTTAAACAAATTGGACGATCTTTTAATTTAAACAGTAAAGTACTGCTCGTTTATAGCTCTGTTATTCTGTTAATGGCATTAATTAAACGTACTTGCTACGCATATGAGGGTTTACTGTTATACCAAAATCACTCACCACACAGTGGTGTTGTCACCTTCATTAACATTGTAAAAAATTTTGCCCTTTTCGACACTTATTTCCCCATCTGCCGGTTTTTGTTTTGATGTGCCCAAATCATCCTGTTTCGAAGATTTTCGTTTCCCAGCGACATCAGTAACATTACGTAAAAACTTAAATAAAGTAACTTCCATCAAAATGATCGCACACAAATACATACTATCGTACTACTAGTGCAGTAACAAAACAAAATAACAAAATATTTTAAAATAATGCAGGAAAAATGTTCAAAACCTGTACATTTTCATGTTATATCTATGGCGATTTGTAAATAAATAATTGATTACATTTTTATAACCGACTATATAAGAGAATGACCGAGCTGTTTTCGGAACAATGGGGTAGATTGGGAACTAATAAATAATAAAATTTTAAAATTAAGTTAACCTCCGACCCTCATCCAATGTAATGTTGGATTCTTAGTCCTTCAGGGATGGAAAAATACAATGTGTTTTCATTCCCGGTGTACATCCGTTTACTACTGTCGTTCTAAAAAGAACAGTTTTGCTGACGTTTCGCCAAAATCACATTTGGCATTTTAGAAGCTTTCTTTCTAGAGTCCGAATAGAGACTGAAGTGTTGGTGACTTCGACGCTTCCTTTTATACCCCCAGCCGGGGCCGAAGGTTACATCTGCGCGGCCGTTGATCGTTATTTATGTTTTCCGGATGGTGCTGTTGTTGTTGCGCTAATTGGGCTTGAGTTTTTGCGATTTTAGATTTATCGATTATTGTTTTCCATACTTTTGGTAGTTTTAATGATTCGTCTCTTTTATTGAAATCACCTTGTTTTTCAATTTCTATGGCTTCTCGGATTATTCTGGTCTTATAATGTTCTATATTGGCAATCTCCCTAGACCCATCGAAATATATTTTATGGCCGGTTTCCTGATGATGTAGGAATAAAGCTGAGGTTTATGTTTGTTTCTGATGCTGAGTTTATGCTCTTCCACTCTTACTGGTATTCGCCTATTACTCTGCCCAGCGTACAACTTTTCACAGTCCTCACACGGAATGCTGTATGCTCCATGGTTTTCCAGTTTGATTTTATCTTTTGGGTTTCCAAGTAGTTTACCTATAGTTGTTTGTGGCTTGTGTATTGTTTGTATGTTGTGTTTCCTAAGAATTCTTCCGATTCTGTCTGTTGTGCCTTTTATATATGGTAAGACTACTTGTTGCTTTCCCGGTTCATAATTTTTGTTGTTCGTTGTTCGGGAACCCTGTGCATTAATAGCTTTCTCTATGGTGCGATTTGTGTAGCCATTTTTCTTTAAAGCACTAGATATTACCTTAAGTTCGTTTTGTCTTGTCTGTGTTTCAGTTAATCGCACGGATATGGATATTAGAGTATTTCACACAGCTTGAATTTGTGCTGGGTGATAATGTGATTTTGCATTTAAATATATGTGATGGTTTTCTGTACACGGTGTATTCGAAATGTCCGTTATGCAGTTTTGTGACCAGAACATCTAAAAACGGTAGTTTGTTGTTTTCCTCTAACTCTAGAGTAAATTGTATTCTAGGGTGTAATGAATTTTCGTTAGTCAGAAATTTTTCGAGCTCTGCATGACCATGTTGCCATATAATAAATATGTCATCCACATAACGAATCCATAATTTGGGCTTTAAAATTGCTTTCTCGAGAGCTTCTTTCTCGAAGTATCATAAATAAATTCGCGACTACTGGTAATAGCGAGGACCCCATTGGAGCGCCATCCAATTGTTTATACATTTGCCCGTTGAATGAAAAATAAGTATTTTTAAGGCAATGCTCCGAGAGTTGTATATATATATTGCTATTTTAACTAATTTAATTTTAAAGATATACCAAAGTTGCATAGTTTATTGAGAAGAATCGCTATGGCAAAATAATTAAAATCTTTTTTTTTTCTATGGACAAAGCCTTGGAAGTGGTTCGGTAACGACCAGACTTTTTTTTGAATATATAGGTGGTTATGCGATAACCCAGTTACAATATAAAGAAAATCGACTGCATTTTAAAATTTAATTAGGAAAAAGTTGGCTTTTTAAATTTAATAAAAGCAGAAATTTGAGAAAAATGGCGTTTATATAACAATATAAAAGGAAAAACTTAAAATATTGTAACGCGTACACTACGGCATAGACTCAGCACAGACAAAATCAGCAGATTGTTGGTTTTAGTTGAGATCCTCGTTCGAGCTGCGAGGTTCGAGTGTTGTGTCCCAGAAAAGTTGGGGATCTCAACACGTCTAAAAATTGTTTATATTTTCTTTTATGAATTATAGTTTATATCTTCTAATCGGTACATAAAAAATAAAATATATAATATGTTACTGATTAATATTTTGAACAAATTCCTGTTTTGACGTCACGTAAATGTAAAACAGTGAAGATGAGTGTTCTAACCAATGGGTTATAAAAATGAAATGAAAATAGGTAATATTTAAAAAGCTGTATATGCAAAAACAATAAATAATTATTAAGGAAATCTTAAATTTTTGTCACCTCCAGCTTTTAGCCTCAATTCTAATTTTCTAACTAAAATGAAAATTATGTGAAAACAATGGATTTTATACATCAAAAAATCTTTTTATACAATTTACAATTTATACATCTGATGTATTACTAAAAATAAATTTAAAAAAAAACATTAAATGGATGTTAAAATTAAAATTGATATAGGTGATAGAAAATCTCTGAAATAGTAACCTATTAATACTTGATTTTTTTGGGATATGCTAAAGTTTTATTCGTCCCCTTTTTAAATTCCTACCAATTTCTGAATTGAAATGTTAAATATACTGTACAATCTATTTTTTATTTAAATGAAAAATTTAACTTGTCAAATTTTAAATCTGTTTTTAAGTCTCCAAAATTCGTAATTTCATTAATTTTATATGCTTATCTAAGTCAGAATTAACGAATCTGTATCTCTAAAATATCTGAAAACATAATTGTATATTCGCCGGAAGCATTTAAAAACAAAACGCCAAATTGTTTCCATAAAAAAAACACTACATTAGAAGTGCGTATACCCAAGTAATTTCATGCCCCTTTTAAATCCTTCATCTAAATTGATTATGCCCAAAATCAGTCCGGTTAACTCGTGAGCTAATATACATACCGAGATATTCTTTAATACAAATTGGTTTTTACACGTTGTGTGAAACTTAAGACGATATTTGTTCTCATCTTGCAGATGCAGAAGTACTATTGCTTACATCAAAGGTTTCTACAATATTCCAATTTCACGTAATTTTTCACCCGATGATGAAATTATATTTGTTATTTTATTGTGTACCCATATTTTCCTACATAGATCTCTTTTCGGCCATATCCGTAGACACCAGTGATCGCGCGACGCGAAAAGAATGTGGCAGAAATAGATCAAAGGATTTGTCGAGGAGTGGACCTACTAGTTTATTTCTACTACGACTTTATCTTTAAAATAGCAAAACTCTAAAGCAAGGACAAACAGCGGGGTAAAGTCTCTGTGCCAGCATTCGCAAAAATCCAAACGATGCCTACGGCAACTAACTTCCACGGCGCGAAGAAGACAGCACCTTACTGTCGTGTTTGTCATGAAAAAGCACAAACAATAAAAACGAACCTGTTATTTATTTTATAATATTTGTTAAAAATAAAAATGAAGAATATTTATTGGGGAAGGAACATGGGCTTTAAGTTATTTATTTATAGTATCACTTGGGTTATCTTAAAATGTTATATTTCGTTAATTACCTAACAGCCCGTTATCATGTTTCGTCGTTAAGACCCCAAGAGAGCTGGTGGGTCTGCCAGCGGTGAGATAATTGTGAGAGTGTAGTTATGTTACATAATTAAGTAATTAATATCCATAGGGAAATATGAGATTTTTCTCGAACAAAGAAAAAGGGATTTCCCACTTTATCCATTCCGAGATTGCCAGAATGTCTCAATACCAGTACGGTATTTCCCAAACGGCCAAATTTATGTTAAATCCGTTATTAACACATTTATAAAAAACCAATTTAGGCAACCGATTTTGGGAGGCTCTAACTGAACCACAACTTTATATTACATAAGTTAAACTGATCGATAACTAAACGGAGATAATTCTACTTTTTTGTTACGGTAGCTATTATTTTTTAATTACATAATAAAGCCCACCTCTTTCATACCAATAATTTACGGTTAACGCAAAATTAACTTCAGCATTTTCTCCTTACCCTGTATTCTATAGTCGAAACTTGCATTAAATAAAACTTAATTGGGTTATTAGCATTCTCTAAGATTATCCCGGCGGCGCTTAAAGTTCCTCAAATTTTCATTACGTGTAACAACATGCCAAAAAGAAGAAATACCGCTCTGCCTTTCGGGTATATTTTTATTAAATTTCCCGCAGTTACTTCCTAATTAGATTATACCGTCCGTAGTTTCGGTCGGTAGAACTAATTTATTTGGCTCAACTTGTCTACAAGTTGTGATTTGGATATTTATTATGGTTTACGACAGGAATCCATTCCCATTTATCAAAGACTTGTTCCATTAAAACTGGCTTTCTCCTAAATTGATTAGGTTTTTTCAGAAAAAAATATCTATATCGGCTCTCGGGACGAAGGGTCTAAGCTAAGGGCTTTTAAAGATGAGATTCGGACGGACGTTTTTCACATTAGAAAATATTAAATATTAGGATGCTGGGTGCTTGGAAACAGTAGGAAAATTGAGAATATGCTGATACTCCTAGTATCAGTGCATTTTTAAAAGCAAAAATTGAACTGTTTGCGATAAAATATATATAAGTGCTTCGTTAGTATGTTTGGTGCTTCGATAGTTTGTAGGGGAAAGGCAGGCAAGATGACATAGACGGGCAAAATCAATTTTGCCGTTCACATAAAATATATTAACTTTACGAGGCTGAAATTTTACTCTTTGCAAATAGCTATCCCAATGAAATCGGGCGGGGATCGAATAACATTTTTAATAGTGTCCGACAGTGGCGGCTCGCGGGTGAAAAATTAAGTGAAGTGCAAATGAAGCAAGAAAATATCGCAACAATTTTTTTTCCAGAATTTTTTTTATATGTGGAAGGGGTAGAATATTTTTTTACGACTTACTCAAATTTTGTATACTAAATCAATTCTCCTATCCTTCATAGCAGCAAATTTATTTATAACATCCTCATAAAATGGATGAGTTGCCCTAATATCCTCCAGAAATTCCTTTTGAATTGAAATATTGCCTAGAGAAGTAAGTCTTTCTTGAGATATTGTATTTCTTAAATAAGTTTTTAAACGTTTGAGGCAAGAAAAACTTCTTTCCAATGAAGCACTTTTCGACGGTATTGTCAAAATAAGCTTTGGTAAAAATATCTTTATTTTCATTAATTTTTTTCACTTGCTCTTGCAGCGATATATTCCAATTACTGTCATTGGCAAAAATAAGACCAAGCTCATTTTTAAGTCGTTGACTTTTTGAAAATATTTCCCCATATAACTGTAACAAATTTTCAAACGGGCCAGTCGGAAAATTTAAACTATATTCGGAAAATTTAGCAGAATTTTCCAAACATAAAAATGTAAATTTTTCACAGTCTTGAAAGCTTAGTGTCATTTCCATTAAAATATGGTCCAATATTTCATAAAAAAGGGTTCTATACTTAGCCCTAATTTCTTCAGGTGAAAGCTTAGCAAGCTCACGTTTGTAATGATTTATTTCTATAATAGAATTTGCTTTATCAAACATGGTATTAAGAAAATGTTCATATCTTTTTTACACAGCGCCTCACGACAGCGTTTTATATTGGATATGCAAAAATGAATGTCAAGCGCGATTTTTTTTGAAGAACGTAAATAGTATGTCCGTGATTGAGAAAATGTCATTAAACACTAATACCAGAATCGTGGATTCAAAATCGTTCATCTCACCTAAAATAACAGTGCCCTATTAATTTATGTTTATAGTCAAATTGGTCCAAAATTTGTTCCAATATCGGAGCTGACATTATAAAATCCTAAGAATCCCTCGACTACTGAACCTTCTGAATTAGCGTATCTTAAAATTATGGAGCACTAGGAGGTTTGTCCTCCACTTGCACAGAAAGTGCAAAGTGTTCATTATTTCATTTTTTACATGATCATTTAAATAATCAGAAATGCATTATTGCATTATGCAATTATTTCGTTTTGATTAATTTTCGAGTCACCAGTAAAAACATTTTTAATTTTTTCGTGATGATCTTTTAGTTCTTGGGAACTTCTCGATATTAATAAAACTAAAAGCTTTTTAAAATTCTCCCTATTTAATGACTCGCCGCTCTCATCATGTACAAGGTACAAAACTGCGTCAATTACCAAGCACATAAATAATCTATTTAATCGGAAGTTTTCGTTAAAATGTATTATATATAGTTTAGCATTTTCTTTTAAAATGTCAGCTATAGCTTCTTTGATTTTTTTACAAATGTTTTTAGCATTAATTCTCATTTTAAATGTTCCGCCGAGTCTTCATGTTTATGTAAAGACCTTCATATATTTAACATACCTGCAAATCCTTCCTTATTCCACACTGAATGTTTACTGTAAAGTAGTAAATAAGGCCAGCAAAACAATTTTTGTAATATTTGATTACTACCATTTGTACGCCGAAAACCAGAATGATGATTAAAACTCTGATCTTGTTCCTTCCATTAAATGGAGTTTCCAACAAAATGCAAACCACATCCGTGATCGTATTCATCAATAATGTAAATTAATAAACCCGACACCAAATAAAGTTGTAACAACACCATAAATAAATATAATACAAAACAGTCAAGCAAACTGCAAAGAAACTAACACAACCACCCCAAACTGAACGACACGTGGGTGTAGTATACCGCGTTAGCAATTCACCGAGAGCGTTGTATGGCGCTGGTTAACATTATCCTTTTCGTTCGCTCGACGTCATCGAGTACGTGTTGTCATGGCAACGTAGTAGGAAAATCGTAAACTAAACATAGCAACTCCAGCAAAATCAAAGCGGTTTGCGCCACTGTTATAGTTGTTATAATAAAGTTCGATTGAAAGTTTTAAAAAGACATGCCGCCAACGGTCAAGCAAAATATTTATTCGAGATGTACAGTTTATTTTTTGCCAATTAGGTGAATAAATGAATGTTAAAAGTTAAATTTTAAGAGATATATAATAAATATAGTTAGATGTTTGCTTGTTTATTTTTCCTGTTTACTTCACCTGAGTAGCCGCCACTGGTGTCCGAATATCATTTACGTTTCTGTGTCGTTGAAGTTCTTTGCGTCAAGGCAAGTATCATTCCATAATTTCGTTAGTTGTTGATATTAGGTCACTTCTACGATTTTGGCGTAGTTGTATAATTGCAATCTGCACATTCTTCAATTTAGTGGATGTTAATCAACTGCTATTTCGTTTTTGGTGACACGTGTTGTAGGCAACTACAAAAAGAGCAAAATGACTCGCTAGCATGACGGATAAAATAACTTTAAGTTATTACTTTATAGTTTGTTACACATAGTGTAAAAATACAAAAGGAAAATAAATCGTGGAAGTTGGAGCGAGGCAGACATGAAAAAAGCTTTGAAAGGCCTGCAACAAGAAGCCGGCAACAAAAATAAAATTGTTGTCAACACTACAAAACATCTCGGCTCTCGGGAGGTAATCCTCAACGAAGAGATGAAGTCTACAATAGTTAAACACGTCCTTGAATTATAATTCCATTTTTTTTTTGCTTAACGAGTTTGCGAAAGTTAGCCTATATATATTCTCGAAGAAAAAATGAAAGTTAAACATCCGTTTAATAAACAAAATAAAATGGTTGGCAAAGGAGGGCTGCATGAGTTTCGTCACCGTAATCCTGAGCTGACATTGCGTCTGTCGGAGGCAACATCTCCCGCTCGAGCTGAGGCCTTCAATCAACCATAGATCGATACATTTTTCACAAAATTGGAAGTTATTCAGGAGTATAAATTTGATCGTACAATGATATTCAACATGAACGAGTCTGCCTTGGCAACTGTCCAAATCCCTTCCAAAGTGTTTGCCTTAAAAGGTAAAAAACAACTCGGCGCAATCACGAGCGCTGAGAGAGGCGTACATGCCACAGTTGTAGTCTGCATGAATAGTGGAGGAATCTATGTACCACCTGCAATTATTTACCCTCGAAAAAAATTCAATCCCTAATTATATGATGGTGCTCCTCTGGAAACACTGAAATTTCACAACGAATCCGGTTGGAAATCTGTTCCTAATATGGATGCGACAATTCATTGACCATGTTAGGCCTAATCCAGAGAAAGCCCTATTGATTCTGGACGGACATTCAAGCCCTAAATGTTATGAAGCTAAAAATAATTCAGTTACATTACTGCGCCTGCTAACACATCACCTTCAACTACCAGATGTAGTATTTTTTGAGCTCTTCCAGAAATATTATAATCAAGCTGTAACTCAGTGGCTCAGGGAAAATCCCGGTCGTACAGTCACCAGTCACCATTTATCAGAATTCCAGGCTTTTCAAACTAGTGTATACCAAAAACAGCAACTCTTGAAATTGCAGAAAGTGGTTATCGGGCGACTGGAATATCACTCTAAATCGTATTGTTTCAGCTGTTGGATCACCAACGTACAATATTTCAAAATGGTTAATAGAAGAATTCAGCAAATTAAATATCTCGTACGATAACTTTTAGGTTACTAACTCGTTACAATTCTTAGATAAAATTAAGAATGTTCGCTTAAAAGAAGGTGAAATTTTACTACCTTTTGATGTAAGCTCATTGTTTCCTAGTGTACCCATACTACTAGCTTTAGAGTACCTAAAGGAACTACTTGCATTCAATAATTTGAAGAAAGAAATTATTGATGAATAGATGCTTCTCACAAAATTATGTATGAATCAAAATTTTTTTCAGATCAACAATAAATATTATAAACAACTTGAGGGAACTACGACGGCAACTACTTATCTCCGTTCCTTGCAAATTTGTTAATGGGTAGATTAGATTACCCAATTCAAAAAAGAACTCAAGTATTTCCCAAGGGTGTCGTATAGATACGTAGACGATATATTTGCTATTTTTGATACTAAAACAGAAAATTTGGACACTTTCATAGAAACATTAAACAATAAATATCCTTCCATTAATTTTACGTACGAAAAGGAGAACAATAGGCAATTACCTTTTCTCGACACGTTAGTTATTAGAAATAACGATAAATTAGATATTTATAGGAAATTTACTAATACTGATAGGTATATAACATCCGACTCATTTCATTGCCGTCGACACAAAATGGCAGCATTTCATTTCTTAACTCACAGGTTAGTCAATTTTCCATTAAGTAATGAACGTTTTAATAATGAAATAAATCGGATTAAAAATATAGCTAAATGTAATGGATATAATAATAATTTTGTACATAAATTAGTAAATAGACATAAGCATAAGAAAATCTTAAAAGATGCCACAACTCTTCAAGCACCTGAGGCTCCCAATAAGTTCATAGTAATCCCATATGATCCCAGATATACGAGAGGTCAAAAAAAAGATATTTAAAAACGTAGGTTTTAGAGTAGCCTACAAAACGGAGAACAGTTTGAAAAATCTCCTTGGAAATCCTAAAGACAAAGTCGACTTGAAGGAGAGGAGTGGCATCTATGAAATTAGCTGTAATGACTGCGATCTAAAATATGTTGGACAAACTAAACGCTCCATAAACATTCGTTTTAAAGAGCACATGGCACATTTAAGATACGGAAGAACAGAAAAGTTAAGCGCTGCCCAACATGCTTTGGAAAACAATCACCAAATAGGAATAAATAAGTTGATTAAAAATGTATGTAATAATAGATTATTGGATGCATTTGAGAGTAAAGAAATAGTTAAATGTGGTAAGAAAGCACTAAATAAAGACAGAGGGCCTATTCTCTATAGTCCCCTCTATTGTTTACTTGACAACGGTGCAGTCGAGTGCAACCAAGTGTGACCACATTTACCTATAAATAGTCTCGGTTAGGATAAGTTACTGTAGTTTATATCATCTGCTGCTGATGCTAACTTGGTTAGCGAAACGCGCGTCCAGAACGTAACAAGTTGTGGTGTAGTGTGGTTAGAACTCTTGTATTTTGAACTCTAAATCGTGAAATCTTTCCGGATTATATATCTCTGCCAAGTGCAACTACTGATGTTCCTGAAGTTTCACTTGTTACCGTCGATGTGCCCGAAGCTTTACCTGCCGATGTTCCCGAAATTGTACCTGTCGATGTTCCCAAAGAAGTAGTTCCTGAGGATGAACCAGTTCGCATCAATGTCTCAGCTAATGTTAGTAATTTTGAGTATTATTTCATTTCATCTTGCCAGCCTTTCTCCTATATATTAACATATGTTTTAAGGTCAACCCCTAAAGTTTTTCTTATCGACCCAAACTCGTCGGTTCGTTACTGTCCCGATTTGTTTTATTGGTGCAGTTTTATTTTGTTATAATATGTTCGCATATCTTGTTTTGAGGTCAACTTCGAAATTATTTTTGATCGACCAGAAATAAAAATACGCCAAATAAAAATATTCTTTATAAAAAAAACTGACTTTAGATTTCAAAAAACTGATGCCTTCAGACGAGTTACAATGAAATACCTTATTGAATGCTGCTGTATGGCGATACCTTTTTAGTTTTCGAAGTATTTGACTCTAAACTTAACAAAATAATTCAGCTGATCCATTTATTTGGAGTTTATACCATGTAAAATATTTTGATTCATGGTCACTGATTCATATACAAAATTTTTGTTTGTCTTATTCTTGTAATTTTTATTAATCCATATTGACAATATGATTTCCTTGATTTTAACGTTTTAGATAAATCTGAAAGTTATTCTGGTTTGAAATATCGGTTGCTATCACACAAGTATCTGTGAAATGATGAAAATACAAAAAAAATAAAGCGCTTAAAGCAGTAACGCAAGATACTAAAAGTATCAATGTTCATAAACCAAAAATACTTTGATGAGCACATTGCAAACAGATAAGCGAATAACCCAAATGTAAAAAAACATTAACGAGACTAGTTGAAGCACTAAAACCACTAACAAAATCCTAAGCTAAGACACTCAGTCTGAGTCGGTCAGAAAACCCGTTAAAACTATCCTTGAAACAAGATAAGTTAATTGTAATAAAAAATTTCTTATTGTACATACATTAAAAAATTCTCAACAAATTTATTTCATATTATATTACATTAGTATTACAAATTATTTCACTAAGTTAGGAAATTTTTAATCCATGCTGAACATCCTGCGTAGAAATGGTAACGTTTTTAGGAGTTTGGCATTTCTCCAGATATATTCCTGAAATGATTCTGTTCTTACCAGTATTTCTTCAGTCGGTATAATTTTAGTCTAAGACTAGCATGGATTTGTGGAATAAAACATTTGGATTGGACAATCAGAAGGTAGATGTAGTCAATACGAATCTGCCAAAGGCCTGTGACTGAATATCCCATACGGTTTTTCGATTGAAAGAATTTAAGACATTCCAACATTTAAGTGATCGAAAACAAAATCGAAGGTACCTCAAAGTTGAAACTTTTAGTAGTTTTTACATAGAGTAAAATTAATATATTTATTTATTTATCTATGTGACTTTATGAACAAAAGTAAATTGGCATTTTCATGTTTTTTCACTCTTAGTGTTAGTATAGTTCGAAACGTTTAGCTGTTATAATAGGAAAACTACCAAACACATTATTAATGAAAGAGTTCATACTGAATGTGAAACTTACATAATAATCGATATTTTAACGACTTTTCATGTTCATGTCTAAGGTAATAATTTTCTAACAAAATCTTTATTAATAGACAAATAGCTCGTCGTTATAGGCCTAACTGAACACTGCACACATTTTCTACCGAATAAAACCGTTAATAACAAGTCAGTAGGTCTTATATGGCTTTTACGATTTAGACCCCACCTTTTCACCCTTATAGGGATTTAAACGACGTGTGTGTTCCTTTCCAAAGGGTTTTTGTAGTTTATGAGCCTTTACACGAGGATTTTCCGGTACTAAAGGCGGGAACTGATTTAGATATTACAGGTTGGGAAAAACTGCTCGTAGAAGATGCGAGAAGGTCTTTTGAAAGAATAAAAATATATCTTCTGACAGAAAAGCGGAACGAACTGCATTTACATGAAATGTAGATTCAAATGGTGGTATAAGTTTTTGCATAAAAATTTGTATGTTCTGCAATTTTTAAAAGAAAAATCAGTACATTATTTTTTAGATGAAAGTTTTATTTGAATCTTTTCCCTGTACGATCAAAGAATGATTACAAAAACCCCACGCCTAATGATTACAAAACACGCGCCAAATGAATTTAAAATATAAACACTCCAAATATTACAAAAAAAAATGTTAATGTATAAATAAAAATGTAATGCTTACCGATATTTGGATAAATATTTAAAGGCCTATACGCTTCATTTGCTTCGATTAAATACCGATTTTTCATAACGCGTGTTTGAATTTAAGAAAAAGTGGATATTTAAAATATATCGGAAACGCTTATATTTTTACAGTTTTTTTCGTAGATAGTTAAATATAGGTCATTACATTTAAAATAAGAAAATATTCGATATTTTCTCATATATTTAATTTTATGTTCAATTGTTTTCTTCATAAAAATTCCAATTTCTTTTATGTCTTTTTATCTTTTCAAAAATACATAATAGTATGCAATTTTTCTCAGAAACAAGCAGATAAATGACAATTTTCTGGAATTAAATGCATAATTTAATAGTAGAATATGGCTATTTTTTATGACAACCAACAAAAATAAATGTCAAATAT
This sequence comes from Kuschelorhynchus macadamiae, assembly GCA_030620095.1. Taxonomy (NCBI): domain Eukaryota; kingdom Metazoa; phylum Arthropoda; class Insecta; order Coleoptera; family Curculionidae; genus Kuschelorhynchus; species Kuschelorhynchus macadamiae. Next base: position 118,537 of record JAUTXW010002189.1, on the reverse strand, counting down.
TTGTCATCGGTTTTTGGATCGACTTTTGGTTTATAAAGCAGTTTATAAACGTTCTCTTGGTATTTTAATATTTATTATATGCTGGTATGAAGCCTCGGAATTATATTATGGCTATGAAAATACGTATTATCATTATAAGTTTTTGCTTGTTAGATACCCAGAAAGAAGGTAACCGTTTTTGAAATATTTTCTCGCTTAAAACAAAATTTAATTAAGCACGGATCATTTGTTCACCCGCGTCCTAAAACATACAACAAAGAGAACAGGGAAAGAAACGAGATAGTTGTTTTGGGATATATAGAAGCAACACCTTCGTCCTAATGTAGAAAAATTGAGAAGGAAATTGGTGTGCCAAAAATTGACGGTCAGAGGATCTTGAAGAAATATCAGTATCATCCATACAAATTTAATATGCAAAATTTGCATCCTGGCGATGCCAAGCGCTGGGCACTGTTTTGCCAGAGGTATTTGCAACAAATCGATGATACAGTCGAATGCAGTCTTATCTTGCGGATCCAAAGGTCACCAACATTATGAATCAAATCAGAAAACACAGTGAATACCAAAATGTTATGTGATCCTTTATCGAGCTATTAAATCTCTCGATATATATATATATATATATATATATATATATATATATATATATATATATATATATATATATAGAGCCTGTATTTTTCGTTGGGTTTCTGCTAAAGCGATTTTACCGATTTTTATATATCTAATTTTGTCTTATAATTAATAAAAAAATTTACTTATTTTAAACACGCTTTAAAATTGGAACAAGTATTCTATAATTATTTATTTATTGCCTACAAAATTACAAATGTACTAAAAAAGTAAGCAAAAAAATGGTGTCAAGTCTAATAAAAAAATGTTTAAATTAAAATTCACTGGCTAATATCCAGGAGCCAGTGGCAAAAGCTCTGAGAATCGGTATAAGGAATGTATAGAAACTTGTGCATGAAAAAAAAACATAATTTACATCCGAAGAAGATTAAGAAATGTACACGAAAAAATCTAAAGGCAAAAGGCTTAAGTTACAATGCAAAAATGGATATTCATAATGCAATGTATGATTTATACACGTCAAAGACTAATATAATCCTTCAGAAACTTTTTAATATTACAGACAAAAAATATCATCATCACTTAAAAAGTCCTTATCTTCTGAGTCGTCCTCAAATGACGCAATGATCATTCACGTGTTTTTCGTAATATAATTTTCCTCCAGCCCATATTAATTCTATTGCGTTAAACTGGCAATGGTATGGCGGCATCGGCAGTCGTAAAACCTCATGTCCATTTTTCCGTAATATTTCATCTACGGCATATATTGTTGGTTTTTTAATAGATTTTGCCATTAAAAGAAGTTCTAGTTTCAGCATATTGGGTAAAAGATTTTGTTTTTATTTTATTAGCCAGTCATAAATATCACTTTTCTTCCAAGATGAAGTTGTAGTTGTAGGTTGTTTATTTAAGATTCTTGAATGATTGTCCAGAATGATTAAAGATGGAGTATCTAAATTTGGAATCAATTTTTCTTTTAACCACTTTTCAAACAGTTCACAGTTCATATTATCATAGTAGTCCATACTTTTGGAAGTTGAAGAAAACAATAAACTTGCACCTGGGAGAAATCCTGTTGAAGAACCTGCATGCAAAATGATGAACCGTTTTCCCGTCACACATCCCTTTTTTCTCTTGACAGTTTTTACAGACTCGTCCTGCCAAGATTTCGAACCACTTCCATTAAAAAATATTCAAGTCTCGTCTAAATATACCACTTTTCTAAATTTTGAATTAACATTGTCCGTGTATTTCTTTAAAAACTAGATACGCTGACTTGCTATATGTGGCAACTCGCATAAAAATCTTCGATTTTAGTCCTTTTTACATCGAAAACCCAACATTCTTATTAAGTTTGACAACGATTTTAGTCCAATTTCCAATATGCCTTGATTTTTTAAAGCTTCTTTTAAAACTTGAAGGGTTATATTAGTTTTTGATGTGAATAAATCGTAAATTGAATTACGAACATCCATTTTTAGATTGTCACTTAAGTCTTCTGTCTTTGGCTTTTTTCGTGTACATTTCTTAATCTTCTTCGGTAGTAAATTATGCTTTTTTGCATGCACAATTTTCTGCACAGTCTTTATATCGATTCCCAGAGCTTTTGCTCCTGGATATTGGCTGGAGAATTTTCATTTTCGTAATATTTTATTAGATTTTTTTCGCTTGTGGATGCAAAAAACCCAAAAATTGTTTTCTATTACTCATTTTGTCACTGACTTGTCAATCTGACTTTGAAGTGACATCGCACAAAGATTTTTGCAACTGCTGGTATTTGTATGTTTATCCGCTTTTTTCATATGAAAATATCATAGGTCTATCTAATTCATCTTTCGGATTTTATGATTACACGTAATAAAAGAAAAACAAACTTTAAAAGTTTGTCGTTGAAAAATCGTATGACCCGCACGATAACACTGCTTTTCACTATAACATATATTTGGCAGACTTGTTATCTAGTCAAACGAATGCTTTTTTTTAAGTGCGGGAATTTCTAATCGTCACAATACCAGGAACTGGCATAGTGAAAATCAGCATTTAATGTATGAAAGGGCACAACAAGGACGCTTTGAAGTTGGGGTGTCACGTTTTCTTTTGGGCAGACATATAGCGATAGGATTTTTGAAGGAGGTCTTACAGCAGGTAGATAGAAATCCTTGAGGAGGTTATTCCAGAACTGCTCGATAATATTCCATTAGCCCAATATAATGCTGTTTACCTACAGCAAGATGATGCCCCAACTCACAACTCTAGGCTTTTAAAGGAATTTCTTGATAATAACTTTCCTCAAAGATGGTTATGGTACCAACGGACCTGTTAAGTGGACTCCACGATCTCCAGATCTATCAATTTAGATTTTTTTATGGGGCAATATAAAAAATGAGTATATAAAACACGATATGACGGCATAGCAGAACTTCGAGAGGCAATTCATTTAGCCTTTCGAAATCTGCGAATGAGACCAATGGTTCTTCTTAAAGAATTACAAAAATGTGCCAATTTTGCTTTAGAAACAATGGTCGTCAATTTAAATATCACCTTTAAAATGATATTTTTTGTGTTTGTTATATTGTTACTTTATGCTATAAAACTGTTGTTACAACCTTACTGTTATTAAAAAACTCTATAGGTATTTTTATATAAGAAGATACCTATATGCGAGGTATCCAATTCTTTGTTAGCAATATGTAACTTTGAACTGTTTATTATTGTTATTCATGGCCTATTAAATTATGAATTTAATTTTAGAAAATTGTCACTTATTTGCGTGTTTCTGAGAAAAAGAAGCATACTATTACATATTTTTGAAAATGTAAAAATAAAGACAAATTGTATAGTCTAGTATAGGGTGTTGAGTTCTACGGGAAAAACTATATAAGAAACAGTTTTCACATTTTCGATAAGTTATCTGAAAGTTGAGACCTGGGGTGCCTGAAAATGCAACATTTTCAATTTAGCCATGTATCTTAAAAACTAAAAGGGCTATGAAAAATTTGTTAACGGCATCTATGGTTTTACGAAAAAGTATCACACTGTTGCGAAAACCTCAACTTTCTATCTATAAAAATAACGGAGATACCCCGCAAAAGTACCCAAAATGGGACACCCTGTACAGTGATCTAAAACTGACTTCCGCTAAATTGACGTAGACCCTGTTTATAAATATACAAGGTATTATACAAGGTTGCAAATACTGTTAAAGTTATTTCAATATTTAACACATGGTTATGACAAATATATAAATATTACATTGCACTTGTGAGCAAACAGTAAACACCCACATTATTTACTACTGACCAACAGCAGTCATAAAATTAAAATTCAGTTTTAACAAATTGTAGTTATTTGAGTAAATTCCTGATTTAGCTTACATATTTCTAACATGAGAAGTAACGGTATAGACATAATTCGAACAAGTGGATAAAAAAGTTCTTTATATAAATTACATATGTTAGGGTTAGAAGATACCGTTAAACTGAGATAAAAATCAACATAAGTCATTTAAGGAAGTGCATTGTCGATTTTGTATATAACAAGAAACAGCTAACTCTAAAAAACAAAATCGAAAAATATAATATTGATTACATACCCCAACATGATAAAAGAAATAAAGATTTTTTTTTGTTTATTTGAGAAAGGTTTTTTTCCTGTTAGACGTTTTGATTTTACGTGAAATGCTAGGTCATTTTCAGATTTATTTTGTACGCTAATTTCGATTTACAAAAATCTTAAGATATATATATTTTATTTTTGTGAAATGATGGTAAATTCTCTTAACCTAGTGCTCAAGAACGGTTTTAGAACGCATTTAATATTATATTGAAAGAACTACATATATTATAATAATACATTAATACATTGGGCACTAAGAGTAGATAATGATGTACAGGGTGATAGGTAATAATATTTACTGGGTATATACTGATACAGTTTTCTATAAAGAATCCAGTAGCGTTTTTTCTTTTTGGCAGTTTTTCAACTAAAATTTATCATTGTTTAATCGAAAATGTATTTTAAAGTTATTTGAACCCGATTTTTTTTTCCTCTTTATATATAGATTCTCAAAAATAACAAAAAAATTAGTTTTATTATAGGAATGAGTATTTTAAAGAAAACCAAAATTAACACTCAATATAATACATTATAACGATATTAAAGTAATTAAATAAAGGCAATATTTCTTACAAAATTTACGTGTTGCGGTGTATCTCCATTATCAGAAAATGTAAGTAAAATGTATAAGTAAAAGAAGATGCGGTTTTTATACTGCTATGCTACTTTCTTGTAAAAAATTTGATGCCATACATAAAATTTTCATAGTTCACTTCTATCTTTGATGAGGCTTCCCTCGTATCTCTCTTTGTTCTTAAAAAAGTTTAAATTGCTTTTTACGGAGTTTTTTGAGTACAATTTAGCAGCTTAGTTAGTTTAATCCTAGGTTATATTTATTTTTAAATATTGCTTTTTTTAATGGGACACCTTATATATTATTAATATTTTAAATGAAGCGTATTTCTACCTTTGTAAAAATATATAATAATTGATAATTGTTTTAAATACTAAGACCGAATTAAGTGCTTTTAATAGTTTCCTTTTTATTTGCTGCTAGTAGGCCATGTAGTAGTAGGCTGTAATGGATGGCTCCAAAAACTTGTCAAAATGTATTAAATATTGTTATTTTTTTCCTAATAATAAGTTGAATAGCTAAATGAGATTTAAACCTTAGAAAAATATGATATTGACTTGTTATATGCAATCCAATGGAAATTCCCAAGAAGCTGCCTAACTAAGTGTTCATAAGTACTACACATTTTTTTTTTCATTATTAATTATCATTTTTCAATTGTTGAATTAACAGATTGCGGATACCCATAGAGAGCACAGCTTTTCCGGGATTAAACAAATTTAATTTATCATGGAACATCTGTGCAACAAAGACCATGTGCCTACAAAAAAGAAAACCGAAACAATGATGAAATAAATGTTTTGTCTAGTGTAGGGCTACTGAAACATATATCGAATTGTCAAAATCACGTGCTCAAAAAATATTTAAAACTTTAATATATTAAGAGCTAATTTTAATTTATTTTTAATAATGATTAGTTTAAATATAATTTGCAATTCCATTGCCACCTATTTTACTTAGTTCTATAATAAAACTATTTTTTGTTATTTTGAATATTTTCGAAAAGTCTAGATATTAAGTATATTATATCGTACTAAGGAGAAAAAAAATATCAGAGAACTGCGAAAATACGGGGTGTTCAATTTAAAAATGATAAGTTTCGGTCATATGTCAGAAATGACAAGTGGTCTAGTTTTAAAAAAACTGACTACGCCACTGGATCCTACGTAGAAAACCATATCAGATTCAGTTATTGTCCTCCCGATATGTCAAATGATAATCGAGATACGAGGATGGTCCCAAAATGCAATATTTTCAATTTCGTCCTGAATCTCAGAAACGAAGTGGGCTATGAAATCTTTGATTACGGCAACGTAAGTTTCATAAAAAAGCATGTTTTCATAATACAGCAAGCAGTATTATGAAAACAACATCCTTCTATCTTAACTAATAAAACCCTGTACACTTTTTAGTATACTTATTGTGAGGCAACGAGGCATTCCAATGCCGCTGCTACTTTAATCAATGTTTTTTAAATTTATTTAAAACGTAAAAACCTTCGAATATTGTCGTTCAATCTTCGAAGGTAAAATCATATAAACCAAACGTGACGTTTGATCTGCATGTGTGGTAATTAACCTCACAAACACTCTCCCCTACTGTTGCTAACCTAACATCTAGTAAAAAATATCCACAACAAATTATATCAAAAACTGTGTTAAATACTAAGTGGTGATAACACATCTGTGAATAGAAAGCTTTATATATAAAAAAAAATATCCAAACTGGTCAAGTGGAAGCTGCTTGAGAAACCCCAAAGCAAAAGTTATAGTTGGGAAAAAACACCTTTCCTTACAGTCCTTTAAGAGCAAATTTGAGAGTTTTAATTCGATCCGGAAAATTGCCTCCAGCTCAAAGGACATCCTGTATAAAGAAATATTACTTACAAACATTTCATCGCCCACGTTATACCCTGTGTTAATATTTTGTGGAACAAAGCTAGCCCTAAAGGCAAAATCTAAAGCACTAATTAACTTACCGTTTCCTGCTTCTCCTTAAATACCAATACCTTGTAGAAACGAATTTCTGCAGGACCATGCTGCGATATCACTTTAGATTACATTTTTCACCTCACCTTTTGACGTTCAAATTCGAATAAAATTTCTTGCGATCGGATCGGAAAATTCAATTCTCGTCATAAAACGTCTATTTTAATCTTAAATGAATTAGGAAAACGTCAGGTAATAGATTCGTTTATACATTTTTAAATCATACGCCAAAAGTGGCTTTAAATTACATTAAGCACTTTTAGCTACAGCTAAAGAAAGAGAAGAGAAATCTAACAACAATCCTTCCATAAGAGGCAGTGTATTATTTTTCAATAGTGCCCCTTAGAGCAGGGTTTTTGTCAATTTTATCTTTAAAGATAAAGGTATCAAATCTGATATTTTTATAATCAGCAGAAGATGTCCATTTATTCAAATATTTTTATACAGAGTGTTCTATTCCAATTTCCAACTGTTTTTGTTTATTTTGTTGACAGATTCTGATATTTCAGCAAATACCAAATAACTTTTATATTCAACATTTGCTGGGGGGCGTCAAAATATACGTGAACACTATATACAAGGTAAAGGTACTTATATCCCCATTATTCACAGAGATATTAAAAACTATAAGTTCGAAACTTGTGGAGATTTTTGTAATGTTTTGTTGAAAAATCTTATTAAAAAACTACTAACTCTTTAGTTTAAAAAAAAATATGACACAAAATTAATTAAAATTGTTACTTTAAATGCACCACCTTGTATTTCATTGCATTTGTAAATTCTATACAAGATTCTAAACCAACTCAATATAATATACCATACGCCTAACTTCAATTGTGTTCGAGATATTCCCATATAAAAATTGGCAATTTCGGGCTTGCGATTCACTTCCCGTCTAAGCAGAAGTAAACATTTTTTGACTTTTCAAAAAAAATCAATAGGAAAATTTTAATGTCAAGTTGATTGAAATATAGTTTGGCCCACGAATCTGAATGCAAGTATCTATGGAAACGGTGAATTACTCATTATCTAACATATCCATTTCCTTCCCCTTTCGTCGCGGCTTTAGATCCGTGAATCTTACTGTAACGCCATAAGAAATACCATAAAATGTTAAAATACGATTGTGCAACTTATTTTGTCCAAAGTCGAATCGTTTAGATTTTACAGGCTCTCAAAGTTCGAAAATATCAATTTTTAAACTTGTATATCTCGTAAACAATAATAAAACTGAAGACAGACAACTCATATTACTGTTATTTAGGACGCCCAAAGTAAAGTAAATCATTTCCCGCTTTTAAGGAATTAATGGAAGGCACGGAATTAAAGGAAGGCACGGCCCTTTATTGGTCTAATTTGACTTGACTATAAAGCTAGCCGTATGCGTTTTTTGCGAATAGAATATTTTATTGCTTAACCAAAGCCTAAGCTACTTTGAATAAAAACTGTCTTTGCATATTATACAGGGTATCACATAATATGAAAATTTTAAAATTCAACTTATTATATATATTATCATTCGATAATATGTCGGAAATACTATAGCAAGGAATCAACGTTTTCTCTTTTTGTAAAAACGCAGAAACAAAGTAATTTTACTGTAAATAAACATGGATTTAAGAATGACGCCGATGATAATGAATACCATGTGTCGTATTTTTACTGGAAATTAATGTGTTTCGACACATCGCCTTTTTGGATTATTCTGTACTTTGTATCACATACATACAAAAAAGAAAAGCAAATATGTATGTATATTGCTTTACATTTCCTCACATAAACTTCATTTTAAGGCTGCTTTAATTTTTTACGAAATTTTAACAATCTGGCAAATGTTTGTAATAAAAAATCATGCCTTCTATAGTCAGTGAGATAACTAAAAAACTTAATGTTATGGAACACCAAATAAAGAAAAAAATAACTTTTACTTCCCTCGTAAAAAGGAAGTGTTGTAATCGTAAAAAACCCACCTTCCCATGATTTTAAAGATCTTCACATTTTAGAATCCCTAGATGTCAAAAAACATGTTTTCTCAATTCCGTCGGACTGTCGCGTCGGTCTGACTGTTCCTAGCATACCTAAAAAACTACTTACCGGATTGGCTTCAAATTTTGATCAAAAATTAAGGGCCATATGGGGCTGAGCTGATATAAATCCAATATGGCGAAACAAAATGGCGTCCTAGGAAAATGTAAAAAAAAATTACTAAAAGACTACTTTGACCTGAATTTACAACAATTTACCTGAATTTTTGCACAACAATCAAGTTTACATACGAATCAAATGGCAGCATTTTAGATTGATTTCAAGTTTGGTGCAAAAGTTAAGTGTGCTATAGAGATTAATTTGTAAACTTGTAGTACGAGTTCAAGATGTCAGTCAGTTTCCGGCATAGTTAAAGAACTAGTTACCCCTTTGATTTTACATTTATGTCAAAAATTAAGGTTCACACGGAGATGATCTCGTAACATTTTGGTAAATGGCGGAACAAAATGAGGCATGGTAAATGTTGAAAAAATTATTTACATAGAAATGAACTGGTATCGTATTGGTCTGAATCCAAAATGGGGGCCTAATAAAATATTTCAAAAATCTACGGAAAAAACTACTTATTAATTTCAAAATTTTTGCAAGCATTAAAATTCAAATTCAGAATACATTTATTTGCCTTAGTCTTGCCTATGATCAGTTTACATGATTTAATGGTGCAATATCTTATTTATATATTTTACATAATACCGTAGTTTAATATCTTATTTATATAAAGCCGACAAAAACAAAAAGGACCGCTCAGAGATTATAAAACAACTCTGGTTAATCCGCTTGGGTTTATTCACAGTGGAGCAGCCCAGAAAATGGTCATAAACTTGATTTTTATGTCGTAAGTAAACTAGATAAAATAAATAAAAAATAAAAAAAGATTACAAAAAAATCCTAATATAGACAACAGGGGAAGGAATGAGGTGCCACGCATTTTTTTTATCAAAATGATCTTGACAATAATACGCCACAAGTGTAGCAGCATTCGTATTTTATAATATTGTTTATTTTATAAATTTAACGTAAAATAAATCAACTATTTGTTTGGCACAAAACAAGTGCGTAGCAGGTTGACTTGAGAAACAATGAGTTAAAAAATAAGTGAGGATATAATGCATAAAAGGAACCAAAAGACTTTACAATGTTTGCTAGCCGAAACCATGTTGTGATACTCTAAGAGATTCTTTAATATGTTTTGAAAAGCTGTTTAGTGATTTTTATGAATATATGATATATTATGAATTTTTGTAGCATTCGGTAAGTGGTTCCACATTCTCGAAGCGACAAAGGAAAAAGACCTTTGAAACTTATCTGTTCGGTGCTGTGGCAACTGAAATATTTGATTGTTTCTAGTCTGGTGATCATGTGTGAACGGAATAAGTTTACTTTTTAAATAAGGCGAATTTCCCGTCTTTATGATTTTGTATAAAATGTGATATAGACATAAACGACTAAATTCTGGTATGAATTCAAAAAGGTTGAAAAAATGGCAGCAAAATCAAATGTTCAATAAATCAACGTAAAAAATCTTATTCAGTTGACTTTGTACAAAAATTAAATGTGATTTGGGGATATACTGGTACGAATTCAAAAAATCAATGTAAAAACTACTTATTAAATTTATTTTAAATTATGGTCAAAAATCAAATGTAGCATAGGTAGAAACTGGTAAAACATTGATACGAATCCAATATGGCGAAACAAAATGGCGCTCTTTAAAAATGTTTTAAAAGGCAGTATATGTATATGCGTCAATGACTATGTGCGGTGAACTAAATTAGACCACACTTCACTATTCCTAATATATGGAAAGATTCATACATAAAACATGTATCCTATAATTTATAACACCCTATACAGTAAGCACTTGCAGTTTTTAACGTGTCTGGCTCTGGTCTAATTATCCATGAAGTTTTAAATATGATAAATATTCCTAGCAATGATCAGCAGTTTATTTTATTTTAAATTTCTTTAAATATTTTTGATAAAAACGCTGTGATATTAGATGTTTTAAAATAACAGAAACGTAAAAAAAAGTAAGATATTCAAAGAAATAAATGTTTTGAAAATAACTTATTAATAGTACATACGGTTGTTGCAGAAAGTGATATTTCGCTTTTTTATGATTCTAAATTTTTTAGAAAATCATTCCTTGTCAAGAAACATTTAATATACAGCTAAAAATAGGTCGCAAATATAAGTTGTAAAGACTGATTTTGTTTTGCGTATGGAGATAATTTATGAAAATTTAAATTAGAACTAAGATTATCAAACAATGAAGATGTAAAGAAGATAACATAGGAATATTAAGAAAATAACGTAATTGAATTATTTTCTTTTAAATTAAATTTTCCCCAACAACCGCAACTACATGTCAAAAAAAATATTTTTTTACAAATTATTAATCACATTTTCATGCTACCTAATAAGGTGGTTTCAAATATTTTTACCTTAATATTTTTGAGATTATGCAAATCCTGAAACAATCTGTTTATCAAAAAGTGATTAGATTTTATCTTAGATGTTATCATTATGGTTGTTACCAGTTACTATTAACATACATACATGGTACATTTCCAGAGACACTTTTACCAAATCCGTCTTCAAGAGCACAACGGAATTAATATAATGGAAGTCTTGTTTGCAATACCAATATGTAGATAATGAACTGTTATGATAAGCCAGCCAGAAAGTCAAAGTAAAAAATTTTAATATTTTCCCTGCATATTACCCATTCGTAAACCACATTTTTTAAAATGTAATCCCATATATACATTAATACTTCTCCAAACAAAAGAAGCAATTTACGTGACAAATTGTATTCGAGCGAACGACTTTTTCCACTATTCCTGCAAGGTTTTTCCGAGATATTTCTCGTATTTTGTAGTCGCACAAAAGCCCCGGATTTGTATACGGGAAAACGTAATTTTCGTCGAATCCACTTAAATTTTCTCCTAAGTCCTTTTGGTGTACTACGGTTGGTAAAACTTTTAAAGACTGATACACAACCGATGCAAAATGGATGAATAAAAAGAATTAGGTTTTGGATTAGAGCGTATTTTGGATCTAAACAAGAATAATGGCCATGTTTAAGAACGCAACATTGTGATTCCAAACATTGCTGAAAACGGTCTAGTTGAAAACACGATAAATATTAATTTACTTATTGTCAATAAAAAAAAGTATACAGATTGTGCCATATTGGTTTATTCTTTAAACTTTAAAACATAAAATGTCACCATTTAATTTCTTTAGATTCTTTATTATCAGGCTTTTAAATAGCCTTATGTACGCAGAAAAATACAATAAAAAGTTAAATATCATCAAACAAAAATAGCAGTAAATCATCAATATGATTTTTTTATATTAGTCAAGATTATTTCTAAGGCAATATATTATAATAGACCCTCAATTAAAGTTATAATTAAGCTAGTCTATCTTAACTATAATATGTTAAATAAACATCTACATCAGAAACTTAACAAAGTTTCTACAAGATTGCACGAAAAAGACACATTGCATTTAAAATAAACAATAATATCTTAATTAAACTTATCAAAAAAAAATAGGTAAATTTCCTTTACCCGGAACTTTCCTTTTTATGATTCTTTTTTTTTTATTAGGAATAGTAAAAGACCGAATTTAGTTCGGTACATATTCATTTAGTAATACATATACTATCTATTCAAACATTTTTATTGAGCGTCATTTCGTTCCATCATATTGAATTCATACCCATATTTTACCCGTAAAATAAATTCAATAAAATAATTTTACAATGACGTACACCGCCATTTTGTTACGTCTTGTTGAATTCATATCAGTTTATCCCACAATCACACTCAATTTTTTAAAAATTTTATTTTGCCGCCATTTTGTTTCGCCATCTGAAATTCGTACCACAACTTTGCAAGTTTATTTCTATATCACACTTAATGCTTGCACAAAATCTGAAATTAATTTAGTAAGTAATTTTTTCATGCTGATTTTTTAAATATTTTATTACGTTGTTATTTTGTTTTGCTAAAATATTACCAGGTCATCCCCACATGACCTTTAATTTTTGACTAAAATTTGCAGTTAATCTGATAAGTAATTTTTAACCTATGCCGCGAACTGACAGAGAGACAGAAAGAACGATAGAGGGATCGACGGAATTATAAAACATATTTTTTGGCATCTAGTGACGCTAAAATGTGAAAATACGTAAAACCTGAGAGGGTGATTTTTTCACGATTGCAAACATTTCATTTGGCCCCCATTTTGTTCCGCCATCTTGAATTTGTGCCACAATTTTACTAATTAATCCCTATACCACAATTAGTTATGGCACACAATTTGAAATTAATCCAATAAGTAATTTTTTAAGGCTGAATTTTTAAATATTTTATTGAGCCGCCATTGTGTTCCGCCAACTTAAATTAGCACCAAAATTTTACCAGTTGATTACAACATAACACTTGATTTTTGTGCAAAATTTGAGATAAATCGGATAAGTAGTTTATTAATAATATTTTTTTTAACATTTCACTAAGCCGCCATTTAGTGTCGCCATACTGGATTTTAACCAAAATGTTACCAGGTCATCCCCATATGACCCCTTAATTTTTGACCAACATTTGAAGTCAATCGGGTAAGTAGTTTTTTAGGTATGCCGCGAAAAGACAGACCGACAGATTTGAGAAAACATGTTTTTCGGCATCTGGGGACCCTAAAAGTTAAAGATCTGAAGAAATATCGAGGGGTGATTTTTTCACGATTACAGTACTCCCCTTTACGAGGGAAGTAACAACAAAAGTAAAATAGATACAAAATAAATATTCAGGTGTATCTTAGAATTTGAGTCGTGTCCAATGCATAGGTCAAACATACGAAGTTTCAATAAAAGAATACATACTATGTTATTTAAAAGATATCATTGATTCAAATATTCGTCAATTATTTGAGGAGGGTTATAATTTTAACGACAGCTTTAATTTTTTTAATGTAGAAAACAAATCAATAATACTCCATCTTAACTGTCATGGAAGACAGCGTGGCGATCACCAATTGCGGATCGACTACTTGATTACCTTAGTCCAGTACTTGAGTTGCAAGCCAAACCTAACCCTCCATTACAAATCTTGAATTTAGTGCTAAATGTGTACTGCCAAATTTGATACAATTCTTGTATTATGACCGTCTCACCTTTCTCATTAAAATATTTTATGACAGTACCCTCACGTTAAACTTTATCAAAATCTCATGTAAAATAACTGAAGAAAACAGGATAACACAAAATAAGCTTTTTCAACATTTCTGGTTTTTTTCCGTGCCTCTATATGGGATTTGGACAGAATTCAACCAAAAAAATCTAGTGAATGGTAAAGTTCGTTCCATGAAGACTTTTCATATGAAAACCCTAGCGCAAAATCATACCTAAAATGTATCAAAATTAGCAGTAAATAAAGGAAATGATAAGCTTTTCATAATCGAATCCACGAATCTAACCGACGAATCAAACCAAATAATGAGTAGCGAGCTTAACGCCACTGACCGAATCAATATCTTCTAGAATTATGATTGTACATAGAATTGCGTATTTTCATAGATAGCCATCATAAATGGTGTCTTCTTTATAGAATATCATTTTATTTTTGAGTCTATTACTTCACAACTTATTTTTCCTTAGTGTGACAAGATTAAGAAATACCAAGCTTGATTTAATTAAATCATAACATCAAACATTTTTAAATAAAAATAATTGTGTATAAATGTAATAAAAGTGTTATGAAGTAACGAAGAAACTTATTTAAAGAAAAATATTAAGTATTTCAAAATTATGTGGTTATATTTAAAATGATGAAACCAATTCATTCATTTATTTTCTACAAATAAATGACAAATAAAGATACATTTTTCTAACCAGCATCACATGTTCTTGTATTAAATCATTGTTAATATAAACTTGACTAAGACTGTTTTTAAAAATTATAAACTAAGCCCATTTGTTCAATAAATAACTAAAATACACGTGCTTATCGTCTATGAAACATATGTGAAATGGACAAAACATAAAATTTTATTGCCAATTGGTAATTTTATTTCGCTGCCGTCATTAAAAGCAGAAAATATTAAATATTTTATTCGTCTATCCGGCACATACTATTTAAACATTGATAAGCATATCAGCCCAATGGAAATGGACTAACTGGACATAGGTTTTTAGAGACTAATTTTGTATAAACATTATCTTTATTGATATTTATTAGGGTGTCAGTAATGCACGATCAGAGAGGGTTTAATAGGAAAAGCGGGAAACACATTATTGCCAATTGTCACGTCACATGAATTCACCTGCTTTTTCTATTATGTCTAATATTACATCACGTGAATTAACCTAAGATAATTCTGTATAAACAAAAAAAACATTTTTATTTTTCAGTATCAAACAGATTTTACTTAAAAGTCCATACGGAATTTAGACGTTCCCTTGATATATTTACACATTGTTAAGTCTGTATAATTTAAGAAAATATGTAAAACACTTTTGTAAATTTTATGTCAATATATTATTATTATTATTATCATCGAAATTGACAATCAATTTCTCAATAACTGAACTTGGTTGGTATTTATAAGAGGGCAAAAAGGTGTTCAGGAGCCCGTATTCATTGGCAAGCTTTTGGTGTATGATGTTACACACCTGGTTATGTCGCTGAAGGTAGTCGGTTTTTGCTAAGTAAGTGCAGCCAAATGTTACTTGCTGTATAGTCTCTGATCTCTCCCTACATTTTCGACACTTATCGGATTTAACGGACCGGTTTTTGAGGATGACTTCGTGTGTTAATAACTTGGTCCCGTATTGCAACCATAAATCCTTCTGCCTTTGGGAATAGTTATCCATACTTCAGCCACCTGTTGGATGCTTCGTTATCTAAGTGTAGCTGATTTAAGTCATTGTGATGTCAGCCGTGCAGTGCCATTTGAGTCCACTGTTCTTGGTTGTGCAAAATTTGAGATAAATTGGATAAGAATTTTCTTAGTAATAATTTTTAATTTTTTAATATTTCACTAGGCCGCCATTTTGTTTTGCCATGTTGCATATTTACCAAAATATTACCAGGTCATCCCCATATGACCCTTAATTTTTGACCAAAATTTAAAGTCAATTGGGTAAGTAGTTTTTTAGCTATGCCGCGAACAGACAGACCGACAGAATCGAGAAAACATGTTTTACGTCATCTAGGGACCCTGAAACGTGAAGATCTGAAAAAAATCTCGGAGGGTGATTTTTTCACGATTACAATTCTTCCCTTTTATGAGGGAAGTAATAAAAATGTGTTCTCCCAACTTTTGAAAACAATTAGTTAAGAATTTCACTTTAATCCCCCCTCTAATTTTTATCCTTAACAGTATATTAGCCATGGTTCTAAAAAAATTCTTCACCGGACTATAACTGAGCTCTCATACAACTTACAACAAAAAAATCAATCAGCTTCTCAGATATCTAAAACGTTCTCATATGTATGGCTAGACGCATGATTTGACAAACACCTTGCCTACAATGTTCCTTTCTAGCGTGTATTCCTTTCCAATTGAAATATTTCTGCAATGCCATCATGGACACCGGTCGGGGGCATGGCTTTCACAAAATCAACTCAGGAATCCCACAGGACACAAATTATTAAGACAGCTACAGAGAAAAATAGAAAAATATATTGGATACACCACTGAGATGTTAAACTTGAACAAATCTGTATTTATTTGCTGAATTACCTTGAACATACGAATGTAAAAATCGATACTATAAACTGCAATTAATTCGATTTCTAAAAAGACCTGTCCAAGAACATGATCACACTATAGACTTCATGGCATTTGGTTATTCACGGTTCGATGACCAAATCGATGTATGCCTTCCTAATAACCGTTTTCACTGACATCGTATGCGGACAGAAAAGTAAAAGTTGATGAATGGCTTGTCAGTAACTGTACTGCAAGTGTACACATATACATATAATAGCGGTCAATACCATAAAAAGTACAATATACCTTGCAATATTAAATAAAGGGAGTCTCAAAACAAACATTCCGGCCTTCGCGACCACTGATGCAAAAAATTAAATAAATCATGGTCAAAATGACTATTCATGCGGGCGAAACAACTTAACTCATTAGTTTTAACCAGAAAATTTAAAATGTTATATTTGTCATGCATGTTAACTTTGTGAATAAACTTTTTTTACCCTCGTTTTCTGTGTGGGTTGTTACTATAAATATTAATTCAACTTCTTTGTCATTTTTAAACTCATAGATCACAAATCACAGCAACATATTCTTTTAAGTCAATCCTTAAAACTCGGAAATTTCGTTTTTTTTTCTTCTGCATATTTTGGTTTAAAGTCTCAAGAATACCCTTATATTTTCTTTGAAACTAGTGGAACCCTTTCGAAATTCGACAGCAATTATAGTTTCAAAATAACACTTGAAAACCATAAAATAAAAAGTGGCAACCGTTAAGACTTAATGGTGTGGATATTTACAAATCCCATCTTTGGAAGTTTTGTAAATGTTTTACTAGCATTTATATAAATCAATAAGAAACGCGTGCGATAATTTCAACTTTTAAATCTTTAAATTCTAAATATATACAACAGAAATAACACTAGATCAACTCCTAATAATATTCCTATAATGATTAACCCTGCGCAATATAGGCCAAATCCAAACAACGAGTGATATTAACTTTTCCGTAAGCCTGTAGCAGTCAATACTAGGCAGCGGTCGTAGAACTAACATTGCCATGATTATTTCTCGATTCATTTTTTAAAGTACAGGGTGGTCCAATAATAGAGGACGTCGGCTGTAGCTCAGGAACTATTAATGACAGAATTTAAGGACAAAAATATTT
The DNA here is from genome assembly GCA_030620095.1 of Kuschelorhynchus macadamiae. Classification (NCBI taxonomy): domain Eukaryota; kingdom Metazoa; phylum Arthropoda; class Insecta; order Coleoptera; family Curculionidae; genus Kuschelorhynchus; species Kuschelorhynchus macadamiae. Next base: position 100,854 of record JAUTXW010002189.1, on the reverse strand, counting down.
ATAGGTAAAAAAGAAATCGCTGTAAATTATTTTCAAGTTCGACAGCCGCTAGGGGAATAAGAGCAACACAAAAATGTAAATGCCAATTTTCTCTTAAATTTCGATAATTGAGGTATGTTGAAAATATAAATTATTCAACCAATTACGCACTTTTTTGCTTCAAACCATTTTTGTCTATTTTCAAAAATAAAGTGATGGGGGAAGGTCAAACATTTTTACTTTCAAATGTAGATATCCCTGTTTTGGATGAACCGATTTTATTCAATTTGGTGTCAAAAAAGTGCTTTCTTTGCTCTACTCATGGAGCCATAAACTGTACCGTAATAACTTTGTTAGTGGTCACTAGATGACATTGTTTCGGACTTCTCCAAATAATGCTGATTTTCTCAAAAAAGTCAAATGGTACGCTATGACTCTTGTATCACAATTTATTTGGTAGTTATGAAGGGCATTGAATAGTCAAATAAAAAAATCCAGGTCCGTATTTAAATGACGAAAGTTGATAATGGTCTCTGAAATCCGACACGTCGGATTGGGAAATTAACTACGCCGTTTTGAAGAGGAGAAAAAGTGAGTGAGTGAATTTCTCAATTCAATTAATCCTAAAAGCTAGGGCAAGGCAGGTCAGGATTCGGTTTGAGCAAAAAGATTAAACCGAGTTCTACCTTGCTTCAGTGAAAGAACAAGAAAAAACGACGAAATGAACTAACAACTAATAATAAACTGACAAGAAATGTATTTAAAATGACTAAAACTACTTAACATAAAAATAATTCGTATAAGGGACTCGAGCTACTACAAGAAACGATATGGTGGACCGTATTAGGAATGCCATTCACACTATCTGTATAGCGGAAGTGGAGGCTGCAGTCTAACCGACACAGGAAATATTGCAACTTTGTACTGACAATGACAGCGAGCATTTTGAGCAATGGGAAAGCGTTTTCATCGATTTTAAATATATTTGTTGTCAGTTGTTATATCATTTCGTCGTTTTTCTTTTATTGTTTCACTGAAGCAAGGTTTAATCTTTTTGCTCAAATCCACCTAATCTGATTATGAGACCGAGTTTTAGTATTTTTGGCTTTGTTCCTTTGTTAAGTTTTATTCTTCACAGTTATGCGAGATTACTAAAGTTTTTATTGGAGCCTCGTTTTTTTCCAGTTTTCTGGTTTTCTTAAAATTTTAGGATTAATTGAAATAAGACACCAAAAACGTTTTCTCCTCTACAAAACGACGTTTCGGATTCGAGAGACCATCATCAACTTTTTTAATTTAAGTGCGGACCTGGATTTTTTATTTCACTACGCCCTTCGTAACTACCAAATAAATTGTGATATAAAAGTCACGTGCCATTTGATTTTTTTGAGAAAATCATTATTTGGAGAACTCCGAAACAACTAGCAAAGTCATTACGGTACAGTTTATAGCTTCACGAGTAGAGGAAAAAATAGCTCTTGTTTTCGTTTCTAAGTTGAATAAAATTGGCTCATCAAAAACAGAGATATCTACTTTTAAAAGTAAAAATGTTTGACCTTCCGCCACCACTTTAATTTGGAAAATAGACAAAAATGGTTTCAAGCAAAAACAGTGCATAATTGGTTGCTTATATTTTTAACATAACTCAATTTGATAAATTTAAGAGAAAATTGGCATTTACACTTTTGTGTTAATGTTGCGCCCCTAGCGGCCAACTTTCGAACTTGAAAATAATTTACAGCGATTTTTCTTGGCCGATTTACCCATAAATATTTTTCCCTTAAGTTCTGTCATTAACGGTTCCCGAGTTATAGCCGACGTCCTTTATTATTGAACGACCCTGTACAGGGTGTTCCAGCGAGGACTGAACAGGGACCTATTTTCGACCTTCCTTGTATTTTGGAAAAATTCAAAATAGCCAATCGATGTATTTTTTCTTGTAGAATCCAAAAATGTCATCGAAAAAATATTTGAACCAGAAACAAAAGAGTTACGCTATGCATCAGGTGTTTTTTAAATGGAATGTATGGTTTTTTATACGATTTTTGGAAAGAGTGATTTTTTTTATGTCCGTTCTGATTAAAAGATTTGATTTTGCGATAGCTGTTTATATTACATTTTAATGTTTTACAAACTAAAATTTTAGCTTCACCTGTTTAAAATATACGATAGGTTGGTATAGGTGATCAAGGTAAAATGACGTTTGAATGCTTTGTCAATAAAAATTGACATTATTTTAATTATTGTCGAAGTCTTCACCTAAAAAATATATATTTGACTCTGATGGAAATGAAATACTCTTTGGACGAGAGAGTACAGATTGTTATGCTATTTTACAAGTGCCAAGAAAATGCAAGAGAAGCAAGAAGAAGATTTATTGCAAATTTTCATAGAAATATATCCATCAATACAATTCTAAGGATAAAAAACCTATTTGAGGAAAATAAAACTTTACATGATAGAAAAAGAAATTCAATAAAAAATAATTATTAAATAATAAAATAAAACTACTAATAACATAAGTTTTCAATGTGACCGCCGTTTTTCTCGAAACAACATCGATAACCCCTTTGTAGCCTTTCTAAACTTGCTGTTACAATATGATTTTCCTGGTTAAGGCGGTTTATTTCATCGACAATTTTTCCCATGATCTCTTGAATATTTTCGTTTCGTTGTCTGTATACGACGTTCTTCAAATGGCCCCAAAGAAATGTATCCAAAACTGAGAGGTCGGGGCTATTGGGCGGCCAAGTATATGTTCCATTTCGCCCTATCCATTCGTTATGGCGCCGATTTAAAAATTGAACAACATCATGCACGGCATGAGGAGGCGCCCCATCATGTTGCCAAATTAAATTCTGATATTCTCCCAATGGTAAGTCTTCCAAAAAATTTTCAATTTCCTTTTCTAAAAACTCATAATATCTGTGCCCATTTAAAGTCCCGTTAAAAAATATTGGTCCCAAAATTTTATTGTTTTTTATCCCACACCAAACATGAATAGAATTCCTCCCTTGAAATTTAATAGTCTGGAACTTTTTTGGATTTTCAACGGCCCAGTGGTGACTATTATGTCTGTTGAATACTCCCGATGTTGTGAAAGTAGCTTCGTCGGTCCACACAATATTTTTGAATAAATCAGGGTCTTCGTTTTCTTGCCGAATTACCATTTGAGAAACAAATTGGAAGCGAAGTTCTTTTTGTGCCGGTGTTAGGTGCTGAAGTGGAAGGATACGAAAAGGCCTAAATTTATGAATTTTCAGAGTCCTGTGAACAGTCCCTCGGGTAACTCTTCTGCGCCTTACTGCATCCGAAATAGATTTGGTTGGATTAACTTGAAAATAATTTATAATGGCCTGGTCTCGATTTCTTCTTCTTTGTATATTTCTTTTTCTATCATGTAAAGTTTTATTTTCCTCAAATAAGTTTTTTATCCTTAGAATTGTATTGATGGATATATTTCTATGAAAATTTGCAATAAATCTTCTTTTTGCTCCTCTTGCATTTTCTTGGCACTTGTAAAATAGCATAACAATCTCTAGTCCCTCGTCCAAAGAGTATTTCATTTCGATCAGAGTCAAATATATATTTTTTAGGTGAAGATTTCGACAATAATTAAAATAATGTCAATTTTTATTGACAAAGCATTCAAACGTCATTTTACCTTGATCACCTATACCAACCTATCGTATATTTTAAACAGGTGAAGCTAAAATTTTAGTTTGTAAAACATTAAAATGTAATATAAACAGCTATCGCAAAATCAAATATTTTAATCAGAACGGACATAAAAAAAAATCACTCTTTCCAAAAATCGTATAAAAAACGATACATTCCATTTAAAAAACACCTGATGCATAGCGTAACTCTTTTGTTTCTGGTTCAAATATTTTTTCGATGATATTTTTGGATTCTACAAGAAAAAATACATCGATTGGCTATTTTGAATTTTTCCAACATACAAGGAAGATCGAAAATAGGTCCCTGTTCAGTCCTCGCTGGAACACCCTGTACATTGAGGCCAAATGCTTAGAGTAAGAATTAAAGTAGAGATCACAATTCATTCATAAATCACGTTAGAGGTATGCGCCAACATGGTTCCCCTATTTTTCACATTCTATCGACCAATGTTTACGATAAAACAAGAAGTGGTGATGGCCCATGTTCAAGTGGAAATTTGTTGACGAATTCCAGTGGCGGCACGAGTTTTCACTTCCAGCATAAGAAAATATCATTAATCGTGAAAAAATCATCGTTCCGGGTTTTTACAGACCTGTCGGTCGGTCGGTCTGTTCCGGTACAGCTAAAAAATCCACTTACTCGATTAACTTTAATTTAATTTAATTTTCCAAAAAAATACGTCTCATACAAAAAAATATTGGTATGAATTCAATATGGCGAAACAAAATGACGACCTGTTAAAATATTTGACGTACGAAAATGAAGAAATGGGTTGCTTAATGAAATGCTTCTTTATAGTTGACAAAAGGAAGGATTCTTACCTATTACTTAATGAGGCAAATAGGTATTTTTACAAATATCACCTTCCCTTCTTCACTATTAAAATCAAACCAATAAGTTAGGTATGTTTAAAAGGAAATTAGTTATTTATATATTATTAAACTTCAGTTTTAAGTTATGTTTGCCTTTTGGCACTGTCATTTTGTAATTGTGATATTTAGAAAAATTATTTGTTCAGTCCTTAAAAATGTCATCTAAAACCTGTAACTGTCAAGTTAGACCTTATCTAAATTTAAACCTCTTTAGTGAATATTATTGTTAGAGTTTTAAACTATATTCAAAGCTTTTAACGCGCTTTTATTGGCTTCCTACTCGTGTGATTGTATGTTTGTATGCCTGGTTCAAATTTTGTAATGGATTTTTCACCACTTCCATTACCGATTATTTTCAAATTTGACATGCAGACACTTTCGGATATAAAAAACTCGAATTTTTTTAATCAACGTTTAGAAATCTAAAATGGCGGCGCCAATACGGGCGACAAATTTTGTTACTTGTGTAGATTAAACTGAAAATTGGTGCCTAGGATAATTTAAGAATGCCAGCATTTAAAAATTCAAAATAACGGTGCCAAAATGACAATGTCAACAAGTCGGACGGATGATTTTAACATTTGTGCGGGATTATTTAAGAATGCACAACAAAAATTAAAATGGTGGCGCCAATATAGCGAACGAATTTTGTCATTTGTACAGATTCGGCTGAAATATCAGTATCTAGAAGTATTTAAGAACGAAAGTTATGAAATTTTAGTCAATATTTGAGAATTAAAAATGTCGGCACCAACATAGCAGACTAATTTCAAAATGTTTGCAGATTTGATTAAAATTCGGCATTTAGGGGTATTTAAGACTACACATCACGAATTTTTGTCAACATTTTAAAAATTCAAGATTGTAAAGTCAACATGGCGATGGAATTTTAACATTTGTATAGATTTGACAATACACATCATACATTTTTAGTAAATATTTAAAAAATGGGAGTAGGAATGCCCAGATTGCGAGCGAATTTTAACATTTATACAGATTTAATAATAAATATTCAAAATGGGGATGTCATGAATCAATCAATCAATTCGATAAGTACTTTTTATATATATTATAAATATAATATAAATAATCGATGCAGTAGTTTTTTGCATTGACTTTTATAACAATTTATTAGGCCGCCATTTTGGATTTGCAGTAAATAATATCAGTTGATGGTCATGTCACATCTAATTTTCCTGCAAAATTTGGATAAAATGGATAAACAGTTTTTAGTAATATTTTTTTAAGATTTCAATAGACCGCCATTTTGTTCAGCCATATTGGATTTTTACCAAAATGTTACCACTTCATCATCATATGACCTTTAATTTTTAACCAAAACTTGAAGTAAATAGGACAAGCAGTTCTTGAGCTTTGTCGCGGACAGGCCTACAGACTAACCGACGGAACTGAGAAAACATGTTTTTTTGCAACTAGAATACTTTCCTCATGCGAGGAAAGTAAAAAAAAAAGCGAGCGCTATAAGATAAGAATAGAATAGCCAATTGTCATATTGTTTTTCCATGTTAATAGCTAAAATATAATTAAATTTTTTTTTTAATTTTCAATATCCTAAATCTTAAATTCTAACCAGTTTAGAAAATCTTTACGAACACATTTTTACTTTTAACATCCAAAGAATCACCATTTAAAATCCTTTACCTGACAACACTTATATAAAAAATTGGCTCAACTCAAGTGAAAATTAAAAAAAGGCGCCAAATCATCCGAAACTTTATTATTTCCCTACATTTCATCCAAAATCTAGTGATTTTCGAAATCGCAGTCCGTATTTCTGAGCGTGAGACGCCCTTTGACTATTTTAATATAGTATAGATACATTCTATAATTATTTCAATTCTCTGATAGGAAAAACTATTGTAATCGTCAAAAAAATCACGTCAGAGTCTTTCTTGTTTTATTTTGCTTTTGAGGATGACCCCAGACGAAATAAACGTTCTATTATACTGAACCGGATTGGTCAATACGTTATGTGACCCAAAATAAGTGAATAAGGTATCTTCCATTAGACATGTCTCCTGGAAAAAGAAATCTTGCTGTTTACTTAGTGATAAAATTCCAAACTTAAACGACCATTTTTTACAAACTCACATTGCCGCACCATAGTTAGGTCAACTAAAGCTCCTAGTTTCGCAATGTCCAAGATACAGTAAATAAAACTTATTTATTAAATATTTAAAAAAGCAATGTCACCGCACCTTTAGAACGCTGCGTCTTGAAGTAAGGCAACATACAATTAGAAGATTTGAACCATATCAACAAATACACAATAATACATTAAAACACATGCAGTAGTGACGCTAAGAACAGCTTGGTATCTAATAAAATATTTTTTAGCAAATTAATTTCTTTAATGTTAAAATTTATTGTAGTTGCACGACCCGCTATTGGTTTTTAAGCCACGCCGGTCACGTGACCCTGTAACAATCTTTACTGTAGAGTATTATAACGATTCAATAAGGGTTTCCACATTAAAATAATAAAAAAAACTCGGAAGAATAGAAAAATATACAAACATTTTTATTTGCCATTTTAGGTTAGTGTATTACAATTAGGTATGAAAGATGATGTCATTCAAATGACCCCCGCGACTCATGTGGCATGACGTAATTCGTGTATTGAAATTTCCTATCACTTTTTGACACAATTCAGGTTCTATGCCGGCTATTTCGCGTCTAATCTCCTGTTTCAGCTCTGGAATAGTGTTTGGTTTATTTTTATACACTCTGCTTTTTAGATACTCCCAAAGAAAAAAATCTAGGGGAGTAAGATCACATGATCGCGGCGGCCAATTGATATCGCCGTTACGTGAGATAATCCGACCTGGAAACTTGCCGCGCAGCAATTGCATCGTTTCTCTGGATGTGTGACAAGTAGCTCCATCCTGTTGGAACCAAATATCAATGTCAATACCTTCCAACTGCTCCCAGAAAAAATCAGATATCATGTTTCGATAGCGAACACCATTAACCGTAACAGCGTTCTCCGCATTATCCTCGAAAAAAAAGGGGCCAATTATTCCTCCGCACCAAAAGGCGCACCAAACAGTCACTTTTTGAGGATGCATTGCTTTTTGGACAATCTCTCTTGGATTTTCTAATCCCCAAATACGAGCATTGTGTTTGTTTACAAAGCCACCAACGTGAAAATGTGCCTCATCGCTAAAGATGATTTTCGTTGAAAAATGAACCCCTTGTTCTCGTATCCATTCTGCAAACACGCGGCGCTGTTGATGATCTCGAGGTTTCAACTCCTGAGTTATTTGGACTTTATATGGGTGTAGATGCAAGTCTTTTGTTAAAATTCGCTGTGTGGTTGAATACGTAAGGCCCACTTGCTGCGATCGATGACGAATCGATGTGTTTGGATCTTCGGCTACACTTTCGCGAACAATGGCAATATTTTGATCTGACCGACCTGCACGAGCACGTTGAGGGAATTTGAGGTTAGTTCATGATCTTTTTTGCTCGAATTTTTGAACCACATTCCAAATTGTCCTCTCAGAAGGTCGATTTTGCGCGCCGAAAAATTCACGTAGAGCCCGAAATGCATTTTTTCTTGATCGACCATTTTCATAATAGGCTTGCACAATTTTTACACGTTGTTCAGTCGTATATTGCTCCATGACTAATTTTGTTTATGTTTTGAGGTTAGAAATCTCATATGATAATAAACAAATACAGTGGCGTTTCAAAAATATTTCAGATTGTAATGTGGAAACTCTTATTGAATCACGCTTTACTTTTTTACTATAAGGATCCCTTGTCAATGAAAGTGGGATGGTCTAATACCACAGTGGGATGGGCTAATACGCGAAGTTGTCGATCAGGTTTGCCATATCTAGTAAAACTCTTGTTACTGGTGTAATCTTATTTGAGGCTTTGGGTATTTTAGTTTGTATTTTACTATTTTACAATAAAAGTAATTTCTTCTTACTGCTTACTAGAAACTAATACTGGAAACACATTAATATTCTTTGTATGAAAATTTTATTGCATCATTTTTAAACATATTCACCGCCATATAAATTGATATAGACATTGGTGTTCCTGGCTAGGCTTGGCATCGTCATACGATCATCTTGGCAATGCCTAAATATGTAAATAATGAACTCTATTTTCATTCTTACTCTAAGAACAAATGGATATTCAGTCATTTTTCAGTGCAATAGAAGCAAACTTTGTATTGTATAAAATATCAATAAATAATTCCATTTCTAATTTAACGTAAAAACGTAGATTTGGTGAAACTTTTTAAACAAACATGGAAAATTTTCAACTCACGTACTGGACAATTCTCTTTTCTTTCACATAGGCGGCAACTCTGTGCCAGCACCTTAAGATTAATTTAATCTTTGTATTTCATGTGAAAATTATAAACAAATTAAAAATAAGTAGTGATACCACATCTGTGGTTAGACCTATAATTGAAAAGGATATGTTAATTTGTTTTATATTTATACAATGTTTCTTAAGTCTAGAAGACCGTCCAGTTTCATTTAGTTTTCAAGTGTAATTTTAAAACTATCGTTGCCGCCGAATTTCGGCGAAGTTTCACTAGTATTAAGAAATATTAATACATGATGAAAATAATGGTGCCTATATACATAAAATTTGAATAGACGACGGTGATTATATATTTGACAGAAATATTTCCAGTAAAAATATAACAAGTGCATAAATAATTTCTAGAAAATTTTGTCTATAGAAAAGATCAGGAACATGACGATTTTTGAAATATTTAAATGATGGCATTGTCAAATGTTGAAATTTTTATAAATTTAGTTAGGTATATTTCCAAAATGTTTTTATTATTAATTTTGAAAACTTAGAGGTAAAATTTTTAGTTAAATTGTCACAAGGAAAATCCAGAATAAACTCCTCCGGTTTGATAAGGTAAGGAATAATATCAAGATGTTATTGGTTAGAAAATAAAGGTGTGAAAATTTACTCTAAATACTTTTTTTGGTCTGTCTTCAATGATATTCCTAAAAGGGCAATAGTGCAGGCGAATTCTAAATAAACCCAACCGTGTGCAATTGCGATTTTTATTCTCTGCGTTTAATTATGAACGACTCATTTTAGCATACATACGAACAGCTCTGCTCCGAATTTACCCCATAAAAGCAGCATACGAGCGTACTAAATGAATATTTAAACCTCGGACATGTTCATAAATAAAACAAACTGCAAAGTAGGACTTAAGCACCTTAATTTGTAACAAACAACGCCTCGTTTCCCACGCGAATGTATGATGATGTTTTTTTCACAAAAGGAAATTGTTATTTTTCTTGCATGTGTAAACAGATGCCTAGTATGATAGATGCCGGAGTAGAGTACTATACCGAACGAATTTCCCACTATATGTTTTTCACAGGATTTCAATTTCCACATTCCTGGGTGGGTTACAGTTTGCAAAAATAGCCTGTGACATTTTTTTTGCTTCATTCTCGATATCTTAGTATGAAGAAGATAAAAATCTAGGCCACAAAGTTCCAAAAATTAAGGACTATTAATATTACAATACAAAATAAACAATGTTTTTGGGAAATAATTCGCTCTCGGGTCTTGACCATGTGATCAATGGAAACTAAATATTTGAAATTTAGTAGTCAATATAATAATAATCATAATACATTAAATAAATATATCGAAGTTGATGAACGCTGTCTCAATATGTGCCACATTAAACTGTTTTTAATAATTAAGCATAAAAATTGACAATTTTTATGTTTTTTTTTTAATCAACATACAATATTTTTTCAGAGCTCAGTAATCCACTATTTTTAAACATAACTATAACTGGTATTACAATTTTGAAAAGGGGTAGGAACAAACCTCATCATGTTGAACCGGCTCATTAAAATTGGTAAGTAAAAACCTCACATCGAAAGCTTAAAAGTTAGACGAGATCTAGTTGCCATGGAAATTAAAACTCTTAGTTCACCAGTTACGTTTTCCTTATGTTATTGTCATATTTTATAATAATGACAATTACAAAAATTATTTGTTCCATTGTTGGATATGTCATCTTAAACCTACAACTGTCAAGTTTGACCTGGAACAAATTTAAACCATATTAGTGAATAAATATAAATGTATTAAATATATTAAGCAGTGCCATAAGATGCATGGTAACTATAAATGTTAAACATATAAAAAAATAACTCTTTTCAGAAACATCGCTTAAACCGGGCTTGAACTTTTGCCACCTGATTACCTGAATTTTACTAACTTTATTATATTAACCTATATGAATATCCTGTCAAATAAATGACATTTTTTTATATTACAAACATAGCTCTAAAATTTTATGGCCCTAATCAATTTTCTTCGAGATAAATTGTTACCAGTGCGTATTTTAAATTTTCAGTCTCACAGTTTTTCCATAAGTTCAAACAATAATTCAAAAGATCAATGTGACGAAAACAATAGTCAAAACAGTAATGAATCCGACTGTTCTGATCTACAGTCAGAAGAAGCCTCTCTACCAGAACCAAGAGCGATTTCTTTAGAGACCCCCGAAGACATAAGAAAAAGACAACTGCAAAAATGTAAAATTGTTATTAGGGAACCAGATAATTACAGCCTAATTTCCGGAATACCTCTTGAAGTACTTTGCACTCGATCTGCTAGAATTCATCAGCCACCGAAAAATGCACAACAACAAGGTACATATGTCTAATGTATACATTCGTTGGTCTTTAAATCATTCATATAAATAAATCCGTCAACAGAAATTATTATTTTTTATATAAGAAATGTTAGAGAAGAAGTTAATACTTTGTAATAGATTTATCTAACGCAAATTAGGGGTCTTGTTGAGTGTAAGTATTTCGGATTTTATGGTTTTTTCAAATTTTAAACGAAAGCCTATATCTCCTAGTACAAATAAAAAAATTAAATTTACGGATGAAACACTTTTGACCAAGAAAAAAAATAAAAATTAACCAAATTTTCTACAATTTTCAAAACATTGCAGTGCAAAAACTCCTTAATATGGTATTAGACATAAAAGGAACAAATTGCCTTACAGTTCTTGATTTATGATGTAAATATCTTCAACTCAACTCTGCGCTCCCAGTGATTGTTTTTATGTTATGGCTTTAATGATGATGTCTTCGGCGTCTAACCTGGTGTTAACCCTTTACTGTTTCACCTTGTGTTCCTAATGACACCGTTTCAACTATGCAACAAAATATTATTAGCAACCCTAATAAAGAGTAATGAATTCTTCGCTGATAAAATGAAATTAAATTTGGCAACATTGCTTCTTGAATACGGGAAAATGGCCGATTAATCATGAAATGTCAAAATTGTCAAATGTCTGTTTAAGAATTTTTTTGTTGAATAACATTAACATATTTTGTTGATACCCTTTTAACATTTGTTAGTTAAGAACTCAAATTAGAAAAGAGTATATTATATAATTTGATACCCTTTTAACATTTGTTAATATACTATTATATAATAATATACTCTAATTATCTATTCTGCATGCAGTTTTAACATAATTAAAGTAAAGTAGACGTTTATAACTATATACCTAGTGCCTTCAAAATTACAACTATTTGTTTTTTTTTTTGCAAAAAAGTGGTTTATCCGAAAATTGTTTTGCTGAAATGTGTTTATTTCGCGGTAACCTCTACAGTGAATCCAAAAAAAAATGAGAATATTAAAAATACCTAATCTCTACAAGAGCCCAAATTAGTATTTTTTAACAAATTTCAAGGAAGGAAGATGTTATCAATTCAACCCTATGTATTTTTTATGTATGTACATCGATTACTCCGGGATTTGTGATGCATTCGTGCATATCGCCAATATCCTGCCTCCTCCTTGGGAGTCGAGATTTTTCAGTTCTTGGCGATACGCAATTTTTATTATTGCTTTTATTTAGAAAAAAAATGTTGTACTTTGGTATATTTCTTAAGAGTATTTTCATTGCGCATTTTACAATGAAAAATTTCCATGACTATCGTATCGTTCAGTTTTAAGTGGCAAAAAAAACAAAAGCCTAGCTAAAAGCATTTTTTCTCGAAAAATGCACTTGTGCAATTATCACTTTTGTCAGTGTCATACTGATAACTGATAAAGCTGTATTCAAATTCCCAAATACAATCCGCTTAACTTTGAAATTGTTGCGCATGACTCATACAGAATTAATCATATTACCCATTCATAGTTCTATTTATTAATATTAATAACCGGAAGTATTAAAAATAACGAATTAAAACGCTAAATAAGTACATCTAGCACGCTAACATTAAACAATTGTAAATGTAGCTCTGGAATGGACATTTTGAACGACGCATGTCACTCCAAGCGTTACCATGACTACACCCACGAGCTCCTTGAATAGAAACAATAACAAACAGCGGAAGTTAATTTAATTCATTTTATTGTGAATACATTAGTTAAAATAAAATTTAGTTTCCAGTTATGTTTATAATATTTACTCGGGAACTACTCTAGCAAGATATAACGCGTACAAAAAAAATTCTTGTTGGGAAAACTCCAAAAATTGTTTCGCACGTATTTTCTTTAAATAAAAACATTCGTGCACTTGGTCAATGAGTCGAAAAAATTCCTTATCCTTCGGATTCGGAATTTTTTCGGCTTATTCACCAGGTGCACTCTTGCTTTTGTTAAGAAAATAAGTGCATACATTTTTCCGGCAATTTTGTTTGCACTTGTTATATTACTACTGAACATTTTTAAAGCTAACAGTAAGCATAAGCAGATATCAATAATCGAGTTTTCGTTACCATGGTTTAAATACAATTTTTTTGTCAAACGATGTCAAAATGGTAAAATTGTGAATGTGAAAAAACATTTCAAGAACACGTAGGCTAATTGACGAAAGGTTTTCGGAGAAATCCGCATAACATAGCAAAATAACGTTTGGTGTGAAATTTTAAATTCAACGATATTTGGACTTTTGATTTTTTGAAGGAATTTGACAGGCGAACGGTACATAAGACAAATTTAATGTAAATTACCTCTGTTAAAGAAACGGGCCTTTTTTAACTTTTGTGACTTTTGATAGTAAAAAATCCCATTATTACAGGCGTCAAATAAAAATTTATCATATCATTCGACTTAAGACATAGCTTAAAAATGCAGTTTTTAGAATTTTTTTGGAAAAAAATAGGCTTTGTAATCACACTAGATTAAATGTGCAACATCTTCAGAAAGTATGTAAGCTAAGCTTTCCAATGATCAAAAGTTTATCGGAATATCTTAAAAAATAACGAAAATCAGGGGGATGGAACTTCTACGTGGGACACCCTATATAAGGGATTTGACTGAAACCACCTTTGAGAGATTTGTGACTGGTCTTTTTGATGACATTCTGCGGACAGCTACTATTGACCTACATATTATTACTATTACTAAATTAAAATTTATTACAATATTTAATCAAAAAGCAGCTAACAAACAAGAACTTTTGGATATGAAAAAGAACTGTTTTAATATTTATTCATACCGTATTTTGGAATAAAGGAAGCCGCACGGAAATCAAATAAAATAATATGCATACAAATGTAGGCAAATGCAAGACAAGAGACTCAACGTCAGGAATTACACCAAACTAATGTTCATTTCGGTTTCCAGCGAACTGGGTTACATTTAATTGTATAATTTAATGTATGCACATTTCAATGGTACAGAAAAGATAACAACCGGTAGCCTTATTTGACTTTAAGTGTACTTAAGTGTCGTACCGCGTATTTCGTGCGAAGCAATAAAATATTCCCATCTTGTGCCTAATCCCGGAAGGCTATAAAATGTCACATCGAAAACTTCACTGAAACAAAAAACAATTATTTGATTTAAACAAAAGAAGCTTACTAAAGTGAAACAAATATTACTTCGCATTAATAATTTATTTCGTTCATTTAAATTCGAGTTTAAAGAAATGTACTGTTAAACAAATAAATCTCTAATTTGACCCGAGTAAAGTTTTATTTCCTGTAACAACTAATAACGAATAAACAATTGTTTACACTAAATATATACTTTTTTAAAAAAATATATGATTATTTAATTCAAAAAAGTAAAAGCGTTCTGTCTAATGGCCTTTATTAACTCTAAAAATATGTTTGTTATTGTAAAATAAATAATAATACACTGACCATAAACCAGAGTAAATATTGCAATACAATAAATAATACAAATTTAGAAGTTTTATATCAAATAATTATCCTTGCTTGTGCAGCAATAAGGCAGCCAAAAAAAATCTAAATAAATGCATGTTTCGTACCGCATAATGAACATATTAAATAAAGATATTAATATTAAAAGACGATTATTTTTAAATAGAACACTAATAAATTTAAAACATTTAAAATTATTATTTACTGAGTGATTTTAGTTTATTAGTCTATTTTAGATATCAGATTAGAGAACTGATGATTACTTTATTACACTTGTTACCATGGCTACTCAGGCTAGTCGGATGCGATTCGTAGGTTCGTATTGAATTTCAGACTTTTATGGGAGCCACCAACATTAGTAGTTGGTCATAAAGAAGGAAAGAAAAAATAATAGATCAATACCTGTTCTGCAATAAAGTTCTGTGAACCAAGGATAATTTAGGCTTTAATTATAATCTGTATTTAACCTGAAATATATTTCGTATGTCAAACTTTATAAAAAATATATCAATTTGATGCAAATATCCAAAATCCCAAAACATGTTACATAAGACAGAAATTACTACAATTTTAACCCAAAAGTAAAATAAAACCAGTGTTTGGTTATTTACTAAGTTAAGCAGAATGACATCAGTTGAATAAACAAATTTTGTAAGCACACAGCTATAAAAAATAACTTTATCAAACAGAATGACAATAATGGAATTAACAAAGCTTGTAAGCACTCAGCTATAAAAAATATCCAGTTACATAGAGGTTAATTATGTAACTCTATAAAACAGAATGACATTATATAAAATTGCAATATGTATGCCAAAATGCTAATAATAACTAAGGACCCAATATATATTCGGTTGATTTTGATGAATTAGTAAAGCTTTTAAGCTGTAAGAAGTGTATATCTAATTTATTTGAATGCCAAAGGCTAATAATAACTTAAAACCCAATATATGTTCGTTTGATATTGAACTAAAAATTAGTAAAACCTTTAAGATGGAAGAAGTTTATATTTAATTTTGTTGAATGCCAAAGGCTGATAATAATTTAGAATTCAATATATGTTCGGTGGTTTTTGAACTAAAAAATTAATAAAACATTTAAACAGTTACATCATTGGAGATATTGAAAAATGAATGCATAAGCTAATAAAAAATGAATACTCGAGTATTGATCCGTGGTTATATGTAAAATAATAAAAGTATTTATTAGCGGTGGTATAAATTTTGTCCAGCTGTGCTAAGGTTTGCTCTATTCCTTGAATTAGAAAATTAGAGTATTTATCAGTAAATAGTGATCTCGGTACCCTAAGTAAATATATCAATAAGGTATATTTGACATAAAAAGACTAAGAAATATATAAAATTAAGCAAAATGTGAAAAATAGTCCACTAATTTATCAAAAAAAACTCATCTTTTAAGTAGCAATATTCCGAAGGAATCAAAAGCGTTTGGACCCCCCAAAATGCGTCTCAAAGAGCAGCGGCCTCTAGCCAGCGGAAAGATCCTAACACAAAACGTCTGGGAGAACAGCGAATCACCACACGGCAGAAGGAAAACTATCCCAGCTTCTCCTAAACATCCAAAAATTTTCTTCGGAGTATTCTGCAACTCTGAGAGATGGAGTAAAAAACACCTGCATTGTAGATTTGTTAGACTTCTTCAGATACAGTTCCAATCCAAGATAATTTAAGTAAAGTTTTCATGATCTTGTCGGTACTTTTAAATGAGAGTTAATACAAATATAAACTAAGAAATCTTGAAGGTATTTAAATAAAATCTTCATCATCCAAGATTAAAAAATCAATAGATCGAAAATTAAAAGAACTTTGGTTGTTCCAACAATAATAGAAAGTTGATTGATCCTTAATTAAAAAAAGAAGTTCCGAAATTAAAAGACTGAAACAAAGAAAAATCTCGTGTCAGCTACACATGCACAACATTGGCGTCCTGTGAAGAATCTTTTACCTGTTCTTCTGACTTATATTTCACCTAATTGAATTTCTGACTGCATTCCTCCTATATACAGTAGATTAGAACTAGATCATTATTATTTGTGAAACTAATTCGACAATGTCGCGTGCTACACACAGGACAAAATCTCAAAAAAAATGTCTAATTAAACAAGGCAGTCTGCTGAAATTCAAGGAAAAGAGGACGGTCGATCCTGGCCGGCGAAAATAAATAAACTTGAAGATCAACAAAAAAATAGTAACACATGACCTCTCGCACTCAAAAAAATTAATTTGTACTTTCTAACGTACTCAACCAAAATTCTATCCACTAAGAGTATCGAATATATCGTGTCGTACTCAAAAAGCTGAATTTCTAATATGTAATAAACATGGCGGTAGTTAAGCTTTGAGAAAATTAAAGAGTATTAATAATAATTTGATTTGTTTTTAAGATAAAATTATTAAATTTCCAAATAAGTTGTAACAAACATAAAATGGTTGTTACAACACTTAATAAGGTTATTCGCCTTGATATATCTGCATAACCTAAACTAAACTAATTTCTTCCTTTCATTAACACCAACGTTACCATGACAGCATGTCATCGACTGTCCTAAAGAAATTTGCTTACACGCCTATTTGGATTCAACTAAATTAGATTTTATTTTATTATACACACTAAAGTCTAAAGGATAAAAAAGATTACAATCCTCATCGTTGGCTAAGAAATACATTGCAACTAATATTTTTATATTATTGTCGTCAATCTCAAATTTGCATTTGAATACGGCATCAGACACCATTCAGCATTCGCTTAGGAGGTTTCTCCTATAATACCGGAATTTCAATAGAATTGTTTAGGTACTTTCAGACGTAGGCCGGTATATAGGACTGCCACCTCTCCGGGTTTGAATGGTGCATATCCGGGCTACGGGTTTAACATCGAAATCTTCGGGAGACGAGAGCAATGAGAAAAGCGATTTCTATAATTTCAATAAATACCTACTTCAAAAAAAATGTTTTATTTAATAGAAATAGTGGCGTATTTAGGATTTAGTTTCGGAAATGGGTCTGAGCTCATATAATTTTTGTTGTGACAAAAAAAAAAGTCCTCACTTTGATATATGCCTTTCCCTAATGTTCGGGTGAACACCACTCAATATAAATAGCGATTTTTTCGAAAACTCAGGGGTCTGTTCTTTTTGAAAGGTGACAACCCTACCTGTATACGGAAGTGTTTATAGATTTAGGTTTCAGTCAAACAGTCTCAGGTTTAATCTTCGTGTGAGAGTCTTTTTTTTTATTTTTTAATCTAATTTCTTGGGATTTACATCTTAAAATAAAATGTATAACAAAGTAGGAATCAGTTTTCGATATAGTGTACTATGGTTACTACATCAGTGGATTGGTACTAGATTATTGCCAAGTTAGGCGATGGAGCACGACGATGAGGCAAAAGCATCATCCTTAAAGCCAAATAATATATATATAAGACGACCTATCGGAAATGTTCGTAAAAAAGGAACTGCTCTACCCCACGGGTTTTGTTGTATAAACACGCTGGTGATACTAGAGAGAAAGGGAATACTGCATTTTTATATTGCACGACAACCGGAAGCCATATTTTATTCTATTAGTTCGATTCCGATCACAAATTAAAAAAAACAAATCCTTCGTTTTGAAATTTCCGGTAAAATTGCGCTGATTTCAGACTGATTTCTTTAAAATTTTACTAGTGTTTAATGAGTTTTGATAAAAACTTGTGAACAGATACTTCTAAAGCTCACTAATAAGAATAAAAGAACAGCTAAAAACTACATTTCAATTTGGAAGTTGAAACGCCTGTAGTTTTTGTGCATGCCAAATTAAATTTTTATTTTTTTTTTAAATGTAGGTTTTGTATTCTCTTCAAAACGACGTTAAATATTATTTATTAAATACAAAATTCTACTTTATGTTTTAATTTAAAAAAATCAAAACATTGTCAATTTTTTAAATGTATTTTTATAATTAAATGTAGAGGAGAGAACCGATTATACTCAAAATGGAAATTAGATAATTACAAAAACTTATTTTTAAACAAAAAAAAATTCATTCCATCCTTAAATATTTTTTCAATTATATTGTTAAAAAATTAAATAAAATTTATTTTATATAAAAATAACATGTAATTAAATATAGATAATTTCCTCTTATTTAAAAATAAGCTTTTGTATTTGTTTGGTTTTTCTTTTGAGTATAATTGCTTTGCTCTCTATATTTAAAGGAAAAATACATTTTTAAAGCAAAAAATAATTTTGCTAAAATTAAGAAGAAAGAAATTAAACAGAATTTCTTATTTGATAAATAATTCTAGTGAAATTTTGAAGGGAATAAGAAAAAACGAACATTTAAAAAATAAAACTGTCAATTTGGCAGGCAGTAAACACTTCATGGAGACATGGGTATTTGAGTTATGGCCAACTGAGTAAAATAAAACAAGTGACCATAACTCTGTTATTTTCTATACGAATTTAAAAATATAAAATCGGACAATAGAAAATTATAAGCTTTATCAACAAATTAATAAAAATCCGGATAGTTTCATTTAGAAATCCAAATACGCTTCTGGTCTAACCATTTAATTATTTCGATGTTATTTTGTAACAACTTTGATTTCTAGGTACAAGGAATCTAGGATACTGGCAAATCGACTACGAAACAAAAGAGCGCTGGGAAAACCCACTCATGGGATGGTGTTCTTCGGGGGACTCACTATCCAATTTACAAGTACGATTTTCGACAAAAGAGGAAGCCATCGCTTACTGTAAGAAAAATAGTATCGCTTTTTGGGTGCAAACAAGCAAGACACGAAAAAAGTTTAAAGTTGCCAATTACGCAGCCAATTTTCATTACAAAAACAGAACAAGAGTATCGACCAAGTAATACAAGATACTAAAAAAATCTGGTAGGAATATACATACTTTAAGCAAATATATAAATGTGTAAATGCTGAAGCAATACAGCTAATCTTAATATCAGCTGCCTATATTTATAAAATGCATATAACAACTACGTGTAATTTAATGAAAACAGAAGCTAACATGTAAAATATTTGTTTAAGACAATAAATTAGCCTATACTTTGCAACTTTTTACCACGTTTTCTATGCTTCTGTATGCGTTTACTTGTTTCAAATCTGGTAATGGGTTTTTCACTCACTTTAACACGCATAGACGTGTTGGCGTGACGAATTAATTTGACTTTTTCACATAAAAACAATTCAAGATTAAATATGGCGGAATATCAATAACTGGATATATTTGAGAGCGTAAAGTATGAACTTTTAGTCAACATTTAGAAATTCAAAATATCTGGGCCAACATCCATAGAGGACGAATTTTATTATTTATTTAGATTCGATAGGAAATCACTATATCTGGAGATATTTAACAGTGTCATTTAATAATCTTTAGTCAACATTTAGAAATTCAAAATAGCGGCACAACATGACAGACGAATTGTGTCATTTGTGCAGATTAGATTGAAAATCGGTATCTGGAAATATTTAAACGTGCAAATTATGAATTTACAAATGACGTTTAAAGAGCCATAAACCAAATGAACAACGAACACATAGAGCCACTACAAAGGAATTTTCTCATTCTGCATTTTCATTACTGTTGAACTATTTGATTCCCATCCAACTACAATAGTTTATTACAGGGGACACAGGCTAATTCAATAATATAAATAATTAATAAATGAAAATAAAAAGAAAAATTTAAAATTCTAGATACAGTATGGCAAAGAAAAAAAAATTAAAAAAACAACAGTTCATTAAAACTTTCCAGAATATCACGTTTTAATTTCATCTTGAATATCCGAACGAATCTTTGACAGCTTTTATTTTTTAGATAAAATGTTATATAATAAGCTACCATTATGAAGAATTTTTTTTTCCAAAATTAGCCTGGATGTTTATAGTTTGTAGTTCATAACATTGTCTCGTATTATGTTGGTATAAATCATTGGTTTTCAAAAAAATTATACTTGAAAATGTTTTTCGTAAATTTATTGAGTGAATTAAAGTATTTATTTTGTAAGTGTGTAATTTTTTTAAATCCAGATATCTTTTTGGTTTATAAAAAATTATTGTTGGTTCTGAAAAATGCAATTTATAAATACTTTTTTTTGTGTTATTTTGTAACTTTTATAATGGTTTCAAAATAGTTGAAGAAGCTGCGCCCCAAACTGATATCAAATATTGTATTTTTGAATAAATGACACAAAAATAAATATTTTTCAAATGTTTTAAATATATATTTAATTTCATAATTAATTTGAGAAATATTTTGCGCAAATACATTAAAGTAGTATCATCTGCAAATAATTTTAAATTTCCTTTTAAATCTACATTTGAAATCGAATTAATATAAATTAAAAATAATACTGGTCCCAATTTCAACCCTGAGGTACACGACGAGTTAAATAGAACTTTTATTATTTTTTCAATTTGAACAAACTGTTTTCGATTAGTAAGATAATTTTTAAACCAACAATGAAAGCTGGAAATCTGCACGTGTACAACCTGTTCCCAAAAAGGGATCTCTTCCTTCTAACTATAGACCCATATCTTTATTCCCAATTATTAGTAAAGAATTGAGAAATATATCAATACTGATCTTTTAAATTACCTTGAAAGTATACACTTATCCAAGATAGGCAATATCTTCTTACTTGCGTAATCCATCACTGGAATAAGTCCATCGAATTCCATAGAGAAGCCCGAATTATTGCCCTTGACATATCCAAAGCAATTAATCAAGTATGGCATAGCACACTTTTTAAAAAACTTCCTGCCTTTGGTCTTCTTCTAAAACTTTGTACTTGGATTGCGAGTTTTTTTTTCAACAGAAGCATGTCTGAGTGATGGCCATTCAAATGTTTTTCACAAAATCAACGCACGTGTTCCATAGAGTTCAGTGTTAGCACCTACCTTATTCCTTCTGGACATCAATGCTTTCTTGTACCTGCAATGCTATTCGCAGTATTCGCAGGTAACATACAATTTTCCAAACCTGTCTCAAAGACTGAAATTGATAATAAATGTAAAGCAATGAGTTTATCCCTAATCGATGACCTCATTAAAACCGTAGAATGGGGGCAAAGAACCTTGGCCAGTCTAACACCGCTAAGACACAACCATGTTTACTCTGACAAATTATCTCATAATATCCAATCCGTTCAAGTAAATAATCAAATACTTGAAGTCAAAGATTCCTGTAGACTAGTTGGTATCACAAGAAGGATCTTCGTTGGCATGAACACATTACCTCAATGGCCGCGAAAAAATTGGGTTTTCTTCTTTCGAGATCGAAGATACTTTTCTTCTGCCAATTTGTATACTCTTTACATTTCGCAAATCAGACCCAGTTTCAAATATATGGGGAGCAGCCTCTGCTCTGATGATCCAAATATCACAAACTTGCATCATTACGTAGAATTGTGAGCGATCTGTTTCTGTTTTACTGATACTATCACCGATTCTGCTCTGATGAATTATCATCCAGTATGCTCCCCTTAATTAATCCTGCCACTTGTTCGCTCTTTTACTCCCAGAGCATTCCGATTATGGAATGTGTTACCAGTAAATTTAATTCCAGCATCAATAAACTCACTCGGCCTTCGTAATCTGGTCATAGATTTAAAAAAAAATTCTTCTATTTTTTAATGTTATATCAAACTTGGTAACAAGCTATACAATTTGTTTTTTGATAATTTTTATAGTAAGAAAAACCAGACATAACATAATATTGTCAACTTAAAATGACCAAGCTGTACGCTCATCTGTACTGATTGCTAAACTAAGTAACTTAGTTTATTATAATATTTTTCAGATATCAAATATATGTTTCTGGATTTTTTTCACTAATCGAAAAAAATACATGTAATGCAATAAAAGCTAAGTTAGCTTCTCTGAAACATGCACAACTTGCAGAAGGCAAATTAGTGAATCTTTTTTTATGAATTTGTTAATAATACCGACATTGTAAATATTGTAAAAAACTTTCCAAACAAACACTCATCTGGTTTCTATGAAATACCAGTGTCTTTTATTAAACTATTTATGTTTAATAAATGTTCTCACATATTAGCAAATCTAATTGATCTTTCAATTTGTTCAGGAAAATTTCTCAAGAAACTTAAAAGAGCTACTCCAGTGCCCATTTTTAAAAAAAGGCATACACTTAAATTGGAAAATTATATGCATATATCATTAATTAGCTCTATATCTAAGATTTTTAAAAAAGTAGCACATAATAAAATGTATAGCTCTTTGGATAAATATAATGTCTTAACAGATACGCAACATGGGTTTCGAAAAGGGTTATGTTCTAAAACTGGTTCCACAGATCTATTATGAACTTGATAACAGGGAAGTTGTGATTTCTTTAGCGTTTGACTTAACACAAGCATTTGACACAGTAGATAAAACATTTGTTTCAAAAAAACTGATCAGGATTGCGAAGAAACATTAACTCGTTCCTAATATCCTTTCTCTCTGATCGACAAATTGCTCTCAAAATTGGAGAATCGATCTCAGTCAACTTTAACCAAGATATTGACACTCCTCAAGGAAGTATCCTCGGACCTCTGATATTGTTTATTAACGACGTTCCGGATCATATAAGTTCAGGGCGACTATTTCTTTATACTGTTATGTTATGACATAAACTTAAAACAGCTTCATGTGTAGCTTGGATAAAAAATTTTGGTAGGAATTCAAAATGGTGGAACACAATGGCGCCCAATAAAAAATATGTGTTAGTAAATGACTATGTACCGAACTAAATTGGGTCACACTTCTATATTCTTAATAAAGGGAAAGATTCATAACGAGGGAAGTTCCGGGTAAAGGAAATTTACCGATTTTTTTATTCGGAATTCTACGTTTTAGATGAAGGGGCATATTTAATTTTATTTATTTAACTAAAGGGCCAACAGAATATAAAAAATTGTAAGTAATATAACTTGTTTTTAAGGGTGATTCCTAAGTCTGCTGTAAAATACAAAATGTACTATTTTTTAAAACCTTCACTGTCTATTCTTTTTTTTTTGTTATATATTATCTTGATATGTTAAAAATTATCAAACATTTTTTATCCCCTGCATATTCCCATATACAATATAAAATGAATGGATAATGGTCTTTAAATAATTCATATGTTAACGCTTAAAAACGCATATTTTTAGTTGACAATACAAAAGAACACGACTTTAGGACTTTCTATATAATTAAGAATTCCCAAATGCAAAATAAAACACGCATTAATTGAATTATTACTGCAAAATTATGATACTAACCAGTAAATTAAGGTGGAAAATATGTTCAATTTAATAAAGTGGAGTCAGCGATTTGAAACAGTAAAATAGGTCACGTACGTTACACTGGAATTACGTTAATTAAATGTAGAGCAGGGTGGTATCCGGAGTACATCTTTTTTTTACTTGCTCTCAGAATGAAATAATAATTAGAATTTACCAGTTTTTACATATGAAGTAGCTACAATGATGGAATTGGATTATCTGTTAAACAGAAAGAAGGCGATTACCATATTACGGTATCCAAAAAAGAAAGTCTAACAATTTCGAAAAAACTCAACATTCAGCCAATCTGCCTCTAAGTGAAAAATATATCTGTAAACATCACCGCAATTAAGCTAACCACCTATAAATGAAATGCTCATGAAATCAGAATAAATAACATAAAAGAACATATTTTCTGTATTGGTCTACAGGGGTTACCAAAATACTTGACTCATAATTACAACGTAAACTCTAAAATAATTTTAACAAAGATTATGGATTATTTAATTTTATTACTTATTTGACATTTTAATGGCATAGTCAAATATATAGTTTACTACAAAATGTCTTGTAATAAAGGCTTATACCAGGAGTGGATGGTTCGAAGCTAAACAAACATTCGGGAACAAGATCAAGGCTGGTTCTCCTGTTGAAACATTAATATTGACAAGACTCTATAACAAATAAGATAAGCGGGGTTTAAAGGTAAACATGACGAAAACGGAGTTTTTGGTTGATAATTCAAAAGCAAACTTAAGATAGCTGATGATGCCCAACTCAGACAGGTAGAGATTTTCAAGCAACTTGGTGGTTCTATTGTAAGTCAAAAACGACTACGAGAACAGGAAATTAAGCTTCGTATTCAAAATGCCAAAAAGTAAATGATCGTCTTAACACGATATGGCAAGCAGACATACATCTACCAAAACTAAGGAAATACTAGGTCACTCTAGTTGAATGAGAATGTTGCTTTTGCAGAGAAGAAGTCAGATAAAGTGACAAAACCCCAAATCTTGATAAAGTGCAAAAAGAAGAAATTTGAAGTAGAATGAGAGCCCACATAGGTACATTCTGGATATGGGAGAAAAAAAATCTGGTTTGAACACATCATCAGAATGTCAGAAGAAGGATGGCCGGGACGATTGTTTCAATAAAATCCAAAACAATGAAAAGAAGGGGAAGCCCATAGCGGATCATAAAGTGAAGGAAATTAACAAACAATGATGGCAAATAATTTTGGAACGACAAAAGGTTTGAAGAAAGAAAACGGGGAGAGGATAATGAAGACAGCTTACGTTACAACATTTCGTCTAGTTTTTTTACACTCTAAAGCCACACACAGGAAAACTTTACTTCGCTTGAGCCCTAAATTATCATATTAAGATTTGAAAAAATTGGCCAAAAAACCAGAATCGGGTGACATGTCTACTGCGAGCTTACTTTTCCAAAAAGTAATGCATAAATCAAACAACAGAACTACAGGATGATGTTAAAGACGGAATAATATACTGGAATGGAGACCCAGAATTCGAAGCAGTGCACGTGAAGTTATTGCGAGCGTTATAGAGGCCTGTACTAGAGAAGCTGAAAATAATAGTTTGACTATTCCAATTCAAAATCGAACAGAACGCGCTGCATTTTACACTGGCGTTTCGGAAAGTAGTTTAAGAAAAATTCAAAAAGAACATAATGATCGCTCATGTTCTACTTCACCTTTAAAATCTCCTGGTAAAAAAAGACCCCGATTATCAAACAAAGATAAAATTCATGATGGTGATTTTCAAGTAATTCGACGAACAATGGAGGATTGTTATATAAACTTGAAGAAAGTTCCGACCTGCAAAGCCCTACTTCGTGCTGTAAAGAACAAAATAGATTTTCCGTATGGCAAATGGTTTTGTTTGGCGCAAGTGCCAAATAAACGAAAATTGCTCATTGAGACACCAAATATTTTTCACTGGCGGAAGAAATATCTATCAACTGTAAGGCAATATAGGCAAGAAGGCCGCAATATTGTGTATCTAGACGAAACCTGGTTAGATAATGATATGACAGTGAACAAATGCTGGCAAAGTGAAACTGTTACAGGTGTTGTTCAGGGAATCCGCTCTAGTAGTCGCTTTATTATAGTTCATGCTGGTTCAGAAGCTGGATTTGTTCCAGGTGCGGCTTTAGTTTTTCAGAAGACTATCATGACAGATGAGAGATAATTTTAAAAAGTGGTTGCTCGAGAAGCTTCTACCTAACATTCCTCCCAAATCAGTCGTGGTAATGGATAATGCGTCTTATCATTCTCACGTAGAAGATAAAGTGCAACCAAATACTCTACAAAAGCTCATATGATATCGTGGCTTAAATCGAACAATCTTGTATACGATCCAACATGGAGAAAATATCAATTATATGAACGAGTATCAGCCAACAAGCCTAGAGAAAAAAAAGTATAAAATTGACGGTCTTTTACGTAACCTCGGTCATACACCTTTAAGGCTGCCTCCATACATGTGCGACTTCAACCCTATTGAACTTGCATGGGCAGAAGTAAAAATATATTCGAGAGCGCAACACCGATGAACTTTCAATTAAAGATTTTAATAAAATAACATTCTCTATTGAAGATAAATACTGGAAAGTAGATGGCAAAATTGAAACGGTTATTGATGATTTAGTTATCACACTGGGATCTTTAAGTAGTGACGACGAAACCTCATCAGACAACGATTTAGAAGGAATCGAACCATTAGAATCACAGCCATCAACCTCAAAAATGGCTTAGTTTTTTTTAATATATTTTGTAAAATTGTTCATAAAGTAGCTGTCAATAAACTACTTCAAAATAATTAATTTTCTGTTCAATACCGGGTGTCAAAAAATATCTAATATTGCAATTAATATTTTAAAAACTACAGAACTCATATTTTTCCAAAATTAACACATCTATGTAGTTACAGTAGGGGAGCCAGCACTGATTCCAGTGAACAAGATTTATCAAAATTTTAACTTATGCAGTTCGACTTTGGGCTATTTGGGTATGCCAAAAGTGACCGTTTGTCTCCGTCTGTGATATTACTTTGTACAGGGGGCGTCATTGTGAAGTACTATACAGGGCGTTTCCTAATTGCGTGCTAGTGTTGATTCTTGGACCTTTTTTAAGAAAAAAGTTTAATATGAACCTAAAAGTCTTAACTTTGGAGATACAGGGTTTTAAAAAACATTTTTTTAAAATTCTAATTCTGATGCTATTATAGATAAATAACTGTGTGAAATTTGATACACGTCTTTTATGCATAAAAGGGCATTTTTTATTAACAATCACTTTTTGAGATTTCTACCAGTGGCGTGCATATGTAATTAACCTGGGCAAATGCATAGAAGACGTGTATCAAATTTCATGCAGTTATCTACAATAGCATCAGAATTGGGCTGAAAAAAAAAATGTTTTCTTTTTAAACTTTACCAACCTGTATCTCAAAAGTTAAGGACATAAAAACACCCCCTTTAACATCAGCACGCAATTAGGAAACGCCCTGTATAGTACTTCACAATGACGGCCCCTGTATAAAGAAATATGACAAACGGAGACAGACGGCCACTTTTGGCATACCCGAGTAACCCAAAGTCGAACTGCATAAATTACAATTTTAATAAATCTCGCTCACTGGATCTGATGCTGGCTGCCCTTGTAAAATCTGGACTTGTAAATCGTGTATCACTATACTGAGTGGTCCAATAATAGTGGACGTAGGCAGTAGCCCGAGAACCGTTAATGACAGAACTCAAGAAAAAATATATTTATAGGTACATCGATCAAGAAAAATCAAAATTAAATCATTTTAAAATTCGAAAGTTCGCCGTTTTTGCAACACAAAAGAGATATAGAAATGCGGTACATAAAAGAAAACAGACAAATATAGATAAAGGTTCATTAAGCATAGTTACATTTGTTAATTATCTGAAGTGCGTATAGTCAAAAAGGAGTGCCATATTATTTCAAGAACGACGGGACACCACTGGTTTAAAGAGATTTCTTGGCCGACCTTCCTAAACCTATTGACTTCGCCCGGTTTTCTCGTGTCCCGCACTTTAACTATTTTTAAACGACTTCAAAAAAGGAGGAGGTTCTCAATTCGACCTGTTTGTATTTTTTTTATATTTGTTCGCGCATTTTCTAAACGGCTTGGCCGATTTTGATGTCAAACGCCAAATATTTTCATTTGAAATCTGTTCACCCGTTTTTTGTAATAATAATATTAAAAAAGTATAAAGGCGATAAAGGCAGCGAGTTTTATAAGTGAAATTTCATTTTTTTAAATACCCTTTTCAAACTAAAGTATTGAGGTGTGTAATAGACATACAACCCCCATTTGCTAAAAGGTATCTCTTTTTATACCCCCTTATGTAATTTTATGTATACAGGGTGACCATAAAAATGTACAACCTCAAAATCTAGTATTTTACTTGACACTTCGAAAAATGAACATTGGGTATGAATAAAACGATATTAACCGACTACCCCTATTATAATTTTTAACCGACTTCAAAAAAGGAGGAGGTTATCAGTTTGACCCTATGTATTTTTTTTATGTTTGTACATCGATTACTCCGCGAGGGTTTGACCAGTATGGATGACATTTTCGGACTGGCGGCTATTTTGTTGTTTTTTTTTGTGTTGTACATCATAACAAGAATATTAAAAAATGTTAAAAATGGAAAAAGTTTTTTAATATTCTACTCTGGCGTCTCGATTCTACGCGTTCACCATTATATCAGGAAAAAAATATTATGCAGTACCATTTGTTAAACCTGATTTTTACAATAAAACTCGTATAGGCAAAACTAAAAGGCTGAAATTATTTTTTTTTAAATGAAACCCTCCTCAAAACGTAAAAATCCAATGACCCATATTTCATTAGGTTCAATTCACGCATTTTATCAATGTCATATTATTAGGCTATTTTCGAACTGATTTTAATCCCTGTTCAGTATAAAAAGAGAAAACTATTATTAAACAAATAACCACCGCCTAGAGTTCACTCTACTCTACTAAATTAAAAACTCGTGGAAATACATATTTTTGTATCAGATATAACAATACACTAGCCTGTGAAGTTCTATATTATTAGAAACAAAACGGAATTGCCGAAAACAAATGGCTCAGTAACGAAATGATCACAAAGAAATAATACCTCCAGAAAAGAATACTTTCTCTGTAAGATAGTCCTCAGTACGAAATTCTTTAATTTTAATATGCATAAAGAACGATAGAGTGCAGAGCAGACAAACGTACTGCACATGAATCTATAGATTTGTGTTCGCTCGTGGGACGAAGGTTATTACTCGCCCACACAAAACGGGCGTTAGACAAAGAATTGGATATTATTTTGAATCGCTGAATAGGACACATCTGAAGCTACTGAAAGGGAACCAAATTATTAATTACGGTGCTGTTGCTGTTTGACATAATCATAAACATCATAATTTTAATTAATATTATTCAAACTGCACACGCGATGCAACTATGTAATTAGAACAAACAAGGAGTGGGCACCATTCATAGGGTTTTTTTTGGTAACTATTAGTATCTTTAATGAAGTCATATATCAATGACTTGAAAAAGGAATGTTTAAATAAAAATAATTCACTACCTCGATAATTGTGCCTTTCAGCTTAAAGTAGTTCTGATCTGTTTGTTATATTAGAATATATAGATCTTGTGCTCCTTATGGGATGTTTCCTTAATAATTATAAAATACATTTAAAGCGAGTATAGCGGAACAAGCTATTATGACTCATACTCAAATTTGTGTCTATAAGACATCGTTTTAGCAATAAAATGTTTCTTTAACTTGAACCGGTCAAATGTTAGCTTTTCTTCGTTACCTAAATCAGGGTATGTATTTTTTAAAGAGCGGGTAACGACAAAAATGCCCGGGATAAAAACGCGCACGAACAAAAGGGCATATTGGCAAAAGCGCGACGCAATAAACTATTTCAAATATGCCTGTATTGTTTTATGGATTAGTGAAATGGGTGAATACTAAATGGTACCTATTTTTATAAAAAAATAATCTTAAAATAAGGTTTTATGTCACATTATTATTTGTGTTTGCTATTTTATTACTTTTGTTAATTACAGAAAAATATAAACTGTAAAAAAAACATTTAAACCAGAGCTTTAAAGAAGTCAAGGAAGTCATAATATAACTGATGATTTAAATGATGTCTTTTCCTTCTTTTCTTAGGTTTGCTTAGATTTAAGAGAATTCCGGAAGAGTTGACCCACCTAATAAAAAACTTTCCAAAATCTATTTTTCAAAACATTTTTGGCCATCTCTACCGACATAGCGGGTGAGTTGCCCTAACGAATTGATATAGATGCCTCACACAAAATACACAAAGAGTTTCAGTTGCGAGTACATTAAATTTAAGAGGCTGTAGATTTTGGTGCGAAAAAAAGCACATAATTTTCCTTTGTTTCATAGGAGCTCCATTGTCAGGATACCCTACAAAAACTTGTCATTTTTGTAGTGTATTTTATAATTTTGGCTCCAGACAAGAAGTATTAAAACCAACATTGGTTCCTAAAAAGTAAAAATAAAAAATAATAGAATGTAAGAATATTAAGTATTCCAGCAATGGCGTATTTAATTCCCGAGGAGCTCTGAGTTGTTTTGTTGTTGACTAAAAAAAATCATATATGAATGAGTAACACACATATAAGTTTATAATTTGCTTTTATATAATAAAGGATCTATCTCGGAGGCGCAGACCACCGGAAAAATTGAAAGTTTAAAAGGATATCATATACATTTGTATTAATTATACCTTTCCTTAATATATCAAGGCTAAAAAGTACTAGGTACTTATTTCAATAAAACAAGAACACGGGAAATTTATTTATGGTACCACATTGTTTCAATATCTGCAAAGGAGAAAACACAAAAAACTGAGTTGTTGAGAATACCTTTAAGCTAATAACGCTTCCAGAAGGCTTTCTGTGCTTCATTCTCGTCGGAGAAGAGTTGTTGAGAATACCTTTAAGCTAATAACGCTTCCAGAATCTTTGTATGTATTTTGTTGGTATGGTTGTAACGAATAATAATAATAACTATTGCACTACGTATAAACTATATTCAACGTTTTGATAGATATTTAAATGGTTTGGCTTAGATTTATTTTTCGTTTTCGTTAATGTATGAAAGCAGGACCGGACCTTACACATAGTAACACGATAACGACACACTACAATACACTAAACCTCTCTTTAAGGATTAGGTTTCCGTAATAAACTGAGATCAAAAAATATTTAATGAAAAATCTACCGGTACTTAAAAAGCTTAAATTTTAAACTGAGACGTGTAGTGGAATAAAAACTTGTAGTTAATCGCATAAATCTCTGCCGTAACCACAAAACAAGAGGGCCGAGTATCTTATAGCCACAGCACGTCTCAACTGATGGGCCAGTGGTGCAATAAATTAATTGTGCATTTTTGGGCAGGAATTATGAAAACTGGAGCATCTCGCCTCGTAGGCCAAACTCTCCTAGAATTACCCTATATAATTGGGATAAATATTTTTAAATAGTTGATGATTTAAATGACCTTACTTAGGTACACCTAAGTACATAAGACTATAAAGTGAGATTAATCATTTAATATATTCCTAGAAGATACAATAAAAACTAATCAATGTAAATAAATAGATCTATATGCCATAGAAGAGTACCAAATATATTAAATCAAGGAATCATTCAAAACAGACAAATAAAAACCATGTTGTGTTTGTGTGTGATCAAAAACAGGGTAAAAGTACCAAATAAAAAAAAAGAATTTTGGGAAAAATTACTAAAAACGGAAAGATAAAACAAACTACAAACTAGGGGAAAATAAGAAGCTGAGTACCGCAAGGCGATTTACTCTACATAAGTTACAATTACAATGCCTTACAAAAACAGAACAATAAAAGAGGAACAGTCACGTAGCTCTAATAAATAAATAAAAGGCCTTTGATAAAAAGAAATGAAAAATTTAAAGGAACCTAGAAATACGGTGGGAAAAATTCTGCAACGATCTAAATGAGTTAGCAGTTTTGAGAAAAAATACACATCTAGAAATATTATTTTGTGAGATGAGGGTGCAGATACTAAAGCTAACCTTATATGATAAAAAAACATTATTTGTATCAACAGAATACAACATTGCAAAAAGAAAAAATATACTTATAAATATAAAAATTAAATAAGAAACCAAAAGAAATCCATTCCACTCCGACATTATTTCAAGTTATTTTCATCAGCACTGAAATGTAAATTAAAATTAAATTTTCGAAAAAACTTCGCATATTTGAAATATATTAAAACATTCAAGTTTTCTTAGATATTGCCCAGATTATAACAAAACAATGAAATTAATTCGGTTATAAGACATCTCGGCGTACAAAATTATACAACAGGTCCCAATTTTCGCAAAAGAGGGCAATGAGCCAAGAATTATCAATGAACGGACGGACGGCTGCAGTGTATGGAAATGAAGGGCCAAGTTAATGATTCAAACGATTTTAGGTTACTGGAGATTCTGTATAGGACAATACAATATTAGAAAAATAATACCGATTCAACAAAGTGTGCTGAAAGTAACACAGTGATATACGTAAATGTATATAATTAAGAACATTCCTGTAAAAAAACCCATATAATATGGCCAGACGGGTTTTACAAAGCAACAGTTTTTTTCGTAATATGAACGATATTTAATAATTGAATAGATGAAAAACCCTTACAAAACAAACGACGTCATGCTTAAAGATAACAGTGTCCATGAGATTACATAAAGCACACATAATTCAAAGCATTATCCAAAAATATTGATTTACTAAGTTGGGCATTTGTTTAAGAATGTAAAAAAGCATGCTAGATTCAAGAAAGCCCTAAATGTTACCGAAAACTTTTTATAGTATTATTAATGAATTTCAAGTGAAAAATAAATATAAAAAAACTTCATTCTTGTCCATGTAAACTTTTAGCTGGGTCAACTCACTAGCTAGATTTACAGGTTCATACAAAAACTCATTGTCTGATTTTATTAAATTACTGTTTACATTTTTGTATTTAGACTTAGACCATGTACATACAGGAAAGCTCTTTTATATTATTATTTTTATATATTACGCGCATTTCCGCCATTTATTTTTTGAGATATGTAAATACAAAACCTGTACATTTTCACGTAAAATATCTTTTGGTGATATGACAAAAACAAATAAGAAACATCGAAACGCTGTGAAAATCAAACAACTTATGTTTTTTTTTTAATTAAAAACCCTATTTTTATGCCGCTTGGAAAAATCTTTTCTTCCTGATATCCAAAATATATAATATGATGACATTTGCCTTAACCGTTTTTGAAACATTGAGTCTTAAAAATTGGCAAAAAGTAAATAACGAAGTAGACCTGGATGACGATAAAAGAAACAAAATGGGTATAATTTGACACATTTAATTTATACAGTATCAAAACATACCCTCTTTTTGTGGAAAAAAAGGTCTTCTCAACCATCATTAAATATATAAAATTTAAAAAAACAGAAGTTGTATGACTTTCACAGCTTTTGAATGCTTTTAAATTTTTTGTTACATCACCAAATATATTTCACGTGAAAATCTACAAATTCTATATTAACATATTTTTGTATCTCAAAAAATAAATGACGAAAATGCATTACAAAATATAAAAAACTACCCTGTACAAATGATCTGTCACACTTTCTCGATGAATTTTTAAAATTTTATATTAAACATTTTAAAACGCGGTTCTCGAGGTCCTGTCGATGGTCCAGTTCAAAAGTTCACATGCCCAAACTTCATATAAATATATTGGAAAAGGTTCTTTACCCATGCGTCATCAATCAGTGAAAATATTAAAGTCGTACTTTTTAAACATCGTGCTAATCTTATCGATTGGTGTATTCCTAACTAATAATAAAAGAAAAAGTGGAAACATGAAATGTTGTCTTCCGAATATGAATATATTCAAGAAGTATGTTAAAAGACTAAATTACCAAAAGGAACTTGCTAGACAAAGACATCAACATGCAGGCTTTTCACGTCAAAGCCTCAAACGTCAAGGATGTGTTTGGAGATTGTTATTACTGTCATTTTATATTGTTCGTATCTGTGTTTTTATTCTTGTCTTGTGCCATTTAATCTTCAAATCAATCCTTTTAAGAATTTATTGTATTTTTTATTGCTAGTGAGTACTATTATTAGTCAATAGTAATTTAATTTAAAATTATGGTTTATACTTATATCTACGCCCATAATAAATGTGACTTTTTTCTGACAATTTAATCCACGTAATATTGATTTCATTCTTATGAATATAAATGATGGTGCATCGGCAAATATCCAACGGATCAACTGTATGTTACTTCCACATAATAAGAAAGAATTATTTATGCCATAGGTCTGTAAATGTTTTGTTCTTCATATAAATGGTGTTATATTGCAAACCTTATTCTTCCTATTTTGGGAAGTACAATACGTTAGAAGTACTATAAGTTAAATATGTTAGCAAATCTTATAGGATTAGATTGTGTCCATGAAAACTTAATCAGGACTTCGAGAACAAGAAATTCACCGATATCTATTTCACATAAGAAGTATGAGGGGTCATTTTTTCAAAAATTCTTTTTTCATTGTCTTATAAGCAAAGGTACACGTACTAGTCTTATGAAAAAGTTGTTTTAGTGTTAAGTTTAGTATGTTGTAGAAAAACAAAATTATTCAAATAAAGGTTTTTCAATATATTTAGCTTATAACACTTTATAAAATAGGGAGAAAATTGTATATGAGCATATATACATACCCTTTATATCGAGAACAAAGCATTTGCGGAACCATGTTCATATAACCTTTTTTCTTATTTTGAAAAGTACTTTAAGCTAAATTTACTTAAAAGGCTTACTTTTTGTCATTCTGATTTCCCTATTAATTTAATATGGGTTC
This sequence comes from Kuschelorhynchus macadamiae, assembly GCA_030620095.1. Lineage (NCBI taxonomy): Eukaryota > Metazoa > Arthropoda > Insecta > Coleoptera > Curculionidae > Kuschelorhynchus > Kuschelorhynchus macadamiae. The sequence goes on along the minus strand of JAUTXW010002189.1, from coordinate 65,838 downwards.
TGGGCAAAGTTAAATGCCCTGTGTCTCGAAAACCGCTCGTTTTATTTTGTCACCACAATGGTAACTTTTGCTTAAATGGTCGAGAACCACAAGATAATAAATATTTATAAGGGATTTGACTGAAACCACTTTTTCATAAGATTAGTGCGTGTTCCTTTTTAGCATAATCCTTCTTTATGGTTCCAGTTTAGTCCGAACTAGGGATGGGTGTCACAAATATTGTCAAATTAAAAAAAATATGTTGACGTTGCGGCAGGATATCCTTGCCTTTTTTAAAAGTTTTAAACTTAAAACCAAACAAGAAAAACGAAATGAATTTCCTAATAAAATTAAATACCTTAAAGTTTATAGCTTACCATGAATTGTAATTAATCCATGTCAAATATATGAAATAAATAACAAAAGCATACTTTAGTTCACGAACCCAAATAAATATACAAAAAAGAGACAATACAAAGTAATAAAATTGTTGGCTTTTGGGCGACATCCTATAAACTGAGTTGGAATTTTTACAGATTAGCAATTTTGTCTTTTTTTTTAAAAATGATAGGAATATTCGGGGTAGGTGGAGCTTACCTTATGTAATTATTTATATTACATCATGATACATTTTGTTTAAAAGGTCTATATCTTTTTTATCATTTATGGCATGTTTATTTTTCTGAATTTTGATTGACTCCAAAACCGACTTTGTGGACAATATCGATATAACAATGAATATAGGTAGGAATAATTATCGCCCATCCCTAGCCCAAACTGAGAAAATGCACACACTAAATTGTCTGACGCGATTACTATATCCATCAGGATTTATATCTTACTTCCAAAAACTTAAAATTTAGAAAAACAAACAAAAAACATAAATGTGTATAATGAACAAAATTCCTAAATACTTTTTATTTATATATTATAATTTTATTGTTGATACTCAGAACTAATAAGTGAAAAATGTACCCAAAGGGAATTGAGTATGCTTAAAAATGAAATGAGACTTTATTATAATATTATTTCGCTAAGTTTAACATCTAACTGAAATGGGAAATTATTCGATATTGAAATAACTCAGAAACAAGCACTTTTTCGAAAAGCTGAATTGGAGACACGCCCAGGAACCATAAAATTTATATCTAAAAATATTAATCTTTCATAAAATACGTTTTGGGTCAAATAAAGTAAAAAAGTATCCATTATGTCTAATATATTTCTACAAAATCAAATCGTCTTGTCATCTATATAAAACAAAAGAATGAAGGACTTTTTCAGCTTTGCACAAAAATTGGGCCCTTTGAAATTACAATTTTCTTAAATAAAACATGTAAACAAATGTACGTTCATATTCATAAATGTAGATTAAACCTTAGATTAAAAAAAATAAATCTGAGGAGAAAGCCTCCTAACAATAAAAACTTATAATTTTTACTAAAAGTGAAAATGTTTGAACATTTAATTTTAATCTATAATACCATACTAAACTGGACCAAATAAATATCAAAGAGTTCCAGACACCTAAATCGTTCCCAAGTATTTTTGTTATATAGTTTTTTTTTAATATACGCAGGGGGGGTTACTTGTAATTATGAATTTTCTGAAATGAAAAAAAATAGTAGGGGCACTATTAAATCAGGTAGAAAATCTTTACATACAAAAATACAAAACAAACTTATTAAATGTTATAATGTAAATCCTTTAAAATAATTATTTGGTCATTTATTTAGACACCAAAAATACTATAAAGCAAATGAAATCATAATAGACGTAAAAAAAAATACAAATGTTACCGAAAGTCCTCTTTTCATTCAAGAATCTCCGAAGACCGTTTGAATTTTCCGACCCGGTGCACTGGGTCGGCGCGGAGATGCTTTCCACGTCGACCTGCCCGTCGCGAAATCCGGATTCTCGAAACTGGATCCCTGGAAACGAACGGGATCCTCTGGATATGACGAGTCGTCGACGTAGAGGCAAAGAGGCCCATATCCAGAAGAGATCGGCACAGATCGGGAGCGCGCGGGTCAGCTTCCGAAAGGAGCCGATCGATAAGGGGTGACGGTTGGAGAATGGAGCAATTATTGGAGAACGTCAAGTGTTGGACGAACAAAGAGGTGCAGGGTTTGTTGACGGGATAATAATTGAAATGATCGCGGTTGAAATTTTACGGGCTTCGCAATAAAATTTTTAGTGTAGATGGTTTGACGAAAATATATAGGTGAGGTGTTAATTAATTTGAGGACCTTCTCGTCATTAGGCAACAGTCCTTACCTCATAACATACTATGCCATAAATGTTTAACCGAATACGTAGTTGAAGTGCAGTAGAGGCTCGTGGGGTTTGAGTTTGGACGGGCGAATCGTATCTCAAAGATAGATAACAAGTACCGAAAATTGTTCAAAATTTTTTAAAACAAAAATTTGATTACTGGAAAATTTCAATAACTAAATTGTGCAAATTTCGTAAATGTAAAAATCGAAATGGTAACTAGGCACCCGGCATTTTAAATAAAAAAAAATAAATTGAAAAAGGTGATACATCTTTTAGAATGACTTTTCAACCTTAATTTATCTTTTAAAAATGGCGACAATAAAATTATCTATTTCAAAAAAGCGGTCATTCGCAAGTTTCTTAGAATTCAATAACAGACGATAAACTCGAGAATAAACCTTGGAATACAAGATTCTTAAAAATTTACAAAACTGAAATATTTTATACCTCACGTGATCCCAATAAAATATGGTTATAAAAATTTCAGCGCTAAATATTTAATTTTACTAGTTACAGGGTATTTTATAAAAGAGAAAATATAAATTTTATTAATTAAATTAATTCCAAATTTACACTACTTGCCCGAGTAATTACCCTACCCTCATAAACACATTTCAATTAAGGATTACGTGAGACATATTTGAGCTTTAAGAATTTTTTCTCTCTGCATATTTAGGTTCGACCACATTTAATAATTAAGGCTATTTAGAAATGAGATATGTTCCTATATTCTTTTAGTGTATTTTCTAATTCTCCAGTTAAATTAATTATTGGTAATTCTTTAAATATTCCTTTATGTTCACAGGATTCGCTTTCGTCGTAACATCTCAAAGCGTAATCAAAATCACCACAAAATTTTACACAAAAAATAATTCTTTCTAAAATGTATAATACTTTTTCAGTATCCAGAACTCAATTGCGATAAAATATTTACCTCAACCAGCATAGCAAACACTGTACAGGAATTAATATGTTTGCGAGATGATTCACGACGGTTCCTCATTTTTGCAAGAAGTTGGTGAAAATCATTTATTAATTTCCTTGCTCATCAGTCATTACTTTATTTTAATTGTAGAAACACTAGCTCTGGGGGGGGGTTACCCACAAATCCCTAAAAAAAGGTCTTTAGTTTATACTATTTCTATAATTTTTCATTAAATAAAAGTGTCTCTGCGGGAAGGGGGTTAACCCCCAAACCCCCCTTATATACGCCACTGAATTGCCACACCTTCAAACCCAGTTTTTTTGTCTCTTTTGAAAACCTACGCTTAAAAGACCTGTTTTTGGCCTTTGGTTCACAAGCCTGAGTTAGTTTTAATCTGGCAAAGGCCTGTCCAGCTCTTTAATTTTAAGTTATCTGTTAATGAAAAACTGACAAAATTTGTTTGTACAAGATAGTTTATGGTACTCATATTTCTACTTAAGCTTATTAAACTTAACTCGATGAAAAAACAATTACAAATTATTCACAATACCAATAAATTATCTACCAGATACTTTGCAAACGGACTTCCGAAATCGAAATTCTACATGAGCGTCCGAATTATATGTTTGAATATTCTCACGTGTCAACGAGGACGATTTAGAAAGAAGCGGGGTTTTTTTTTGGAAATTTTAAGATTCCTATCCTAACAGTAATAATTTATAAAATTAAAAATGTATTCCGTTAGCATTTTTCAGGAGGGACGCTCTGCCTTAAAGAGCCCTTGGTGATGTTACTGCAAACTGAAACAGAAAGTGGTTTGAAAGTTGTCCTTAAAGGCCAATTTCTACAAAAATCTCTTTTGCAATTCAAATCCAACGCCTTGGTCATCCTCCTCTCCTAAAAGATAATGCGTTCAAAACGAGAACGTTATAGTTATTTACGTAAACAGGGAGGAAAATAGTGCCTTTTCTTCTGAGGAAATATTCGAGGAAGTGAAAACATTTTCTCCTGAGTTAGGTATAGCTTATTCTACCTTTTACGTCGTAATTTGTAAGATATTTACAAATTAATAATAAAAAAAATTTTCGCAGTTTAAAAAGAACTGATAAAATAACTAAATATTATAAATCTACTACTAGGGCCGGAACCTAATAACGATGTCAGATTTGACTTCCAGTCAGGAACGCCGTTCAATAATTTTAGAATATTTGGCAGGATCACCAATGGTTACGATACTGGTGGGTTTGAACATGTATAAGTTCTAACGAATTGCTTATCATTGGTATTGGTACGATAACACAATTGGTTAGAACAATGGACTAGAGATCCAAAGATGCGGGTTCGATTCCCGCTCGTACCTTAAGTTTTACTGTTAATAAAATATTTCTAAAGTGATATTTTTGGCAATAGAAATATTATTTTCTCCAAGGGAAGTAAAAGAACTACTTTTTCCCCTGTTCAGAGGGCGAAAATTACGTTTTCTAATAAAATAGCTACTCACATACCAGGGGAGGAAAATAGTGCTTTTCCTCCCAAAGATAGTTTGATGCCCGACGCGAGGCGAAGGGCATTAATATCCTAGGGAGGAGAAACATTTTCTTCCTGGGGTATGTATAGTTTTTTCTACTATTTTATATATATATATATATATATATATATATATATATATATATATATATATATATATATATATAATACATACAAAATATTAAGTATGTGTTGCAGGCTCATCACCGTGTTGACAACGCTTTGTTGCTATGATATTTTTGACAGTACAAACAACACATATTATAAGATGTGACGTTGTTACACTTTTAAGTTAAGTTTTTTTCGTGTTTGAAAATGAGTTCCAGCGAAGATCTCGCTGAAAAAGCCCAATTAGTTTAAATAAAACTCTTGCGTATGAAAAAGTCTAAAGGAGCTCAGAAGGAGAAAAATGTTTGCTCACAGGAAGTAAATAGTTATTTGTTTCGCGAAAAGGAGGCTAGGAAATCAGCCAAGACATTAAATCTGCTTTTCGACCGTGTGATACAAAATGAATACAAAATTGTGTTTTATATCTAAACATATGTCTAATATTCATTTTGTTTTACGTATGTCGCTTTCAACTTTGGTTTCGTTTTAATTTACATTGTTATGTGAACGAACGTTGCTTAGCAACGAAAGTTTGTACTGCTTACAGGCAGTAAAAAGTACACCCTTTGGGTCTGTTAAACATCAAAAGCCGCTTTTAATGTGATTTGGAGAAAACACTTTTTTTCTTGTTTTGAGTATGCTTATTTTGCTTGATTGATCCCAGTTGAGTCAAGGTAATTAAAAACAAAAAATAGAAATAAATAATTTCGAAACATTTAATTTAAATGATAAAAATTTCGAATAGTTCTAGTTAGAAAACGTTCGAATACCAAAAGTTTGAATTCAAATAAGTTCGAACGACAATAAATTCGAAACCAAGAAGTTCGAAAAAAAGATTGATTAACAGTAAGTTCGATTATAAAGTATTCGACATTAAATAGTTGATTATTTGACCTATCTTTAGTGCGAAAGTAAACTTCGTGGAATACTTTTTTATTGAGTGACAAATGAGTAAGATAAAATTAATATTTAGACAGTTATTTTGATTTGTGGCTATAAAAAAGACAAGTCCCGAGAAAATAAAGCGGTAATAACTTTTACAATGGACAAGTTATTCATCCCGGTATCTACATACCTATTTAATTAAATCGAAAAATAAACATGTATAATCATGAGGATACACAAAAAAACGGGTTTTCCAAGAAATAAACCAAAAGTAGTAAAGAAGAAAAATTAAAACAAAGCAACAATAACTAACCAAAATCTCTTATACGCTAGTTATGTCAGCCCAAGTTTTTTAATTGCGAATTATTTTTGATCTTGGGGGAAACATTTTCAGTTATCATTGGGAAAAATTATTGACACGTTTTTGAACATTTGTGTTTGAACTTACTGTCATTCAAACTTGTATGTGATTCAAAATATTTGTCGTTCGAGTTATATATAAATCGAACTTTGTTTCATTCGAAATAAATGTTTTGCGAAAAGCATGTTTCGAAATAACTGAATTCGAAATCTATACCGCATCCCAGTTAAGGTGCCTTTTGGTGACAATCCGTTTTTAAATTTGGTTGATACGATCATCTACAGCACTAGTGTTACTATACACAGTTCTTAATCATTTTACCAGCAGTAGCTTTTTAGGCTTAGAGGAGAGGAAAATTTTAAATAAAAACCTTCGATTTTAAAAACAGATGCAGCTTTTAAAATTTCAGTTTTTTTCAATAACTGATTTTTTGAGTTTATCGACCCTCCACCCATAAAATTGTAATAAAAAATAACATTTTTTTTTGGCCGCGAATGTGATGCTCGAAGATTTTCCTTCGTTTCTTTTTTATCTTAAACCCCACCAGTAATCAGTGTTCTAGCAACGTTGGAATGTTTGATTATCCGACTAATTTAAAAACTGTAAAAAATTACCTCAGTCAGTTCAAACGCTGGAAGATTATTCGCTGATCTAGGTGAATGCAATAGGATGTCCTTATTCCGCAATGAGGCTGAAAACAAAAAAAATGTTCAAACATAACAAATAGACTTAAATAATTACGAAAATAAGTTGCATCATATTTAGAGTGTTTTTCCAGTATAAAATAGGCAACCATTTGTAAACCTATAAAAATAGTAAAAATTATTATATACATATATGTATTCATATAAGGTATTAAGAACAGAATCCAGTTCCAGCACAACATATCCCAAATAATGCTTCCAAGGGCTCAGATCTATTGAAAGTTCATATTCAGCAACTTAGTTAAAAAAGACTATTAAATTGATATTTTGCTGACAATAACAATTACACATTTATAACAGATCAAATGCTTGGGAGCACTATTGAAATAAAAGCACAGGCTCTATCGTTGCTTCTTATTTGGAAAATATCGATCTGTAAAATCAGTAAACCTAGTTCTAAGTATGAGTATGTCACCGTGCTTTGGAGGTCAACAAACATCGTTAGATTCTAGTGCCATAGGCATAAGCGGATTTAGAAAGTTTCGGAAAAATATTATATTATAATATTTCTACTAAAATATTGTACAAAATGCACTTAATCTAATATATACAGGGTGTCCTGGATAAGATTAAACTCTACAGGGATCTCGTAAACCATTAGACGTACATGTTTAAATTAGAAATAAATTGACATTTTCAAATTTGGAAAATTCCGAGTACTTCCCAAGATATTTATGAAAAACCGAAAACTCCCGACTTTATTTTAATTTTTTTCTGGGTCTTTAAAAGCTATGAAAAAATAAATTTCACATTTTCATTGCAATTTTTTCTGCTGCACATAAATGACGTAATTAGATTTTCAATCCGACGTTTCGTTTTTTCACAATCATCATTAACTTTTTCAAATAATCGAAAATTTGTTTACTCTTAAAAACTGTAACTTTTATTCTAAATCCAACGGCATATCACGCTTGACATTTATTCGACGTTTCACACTGAAAAACCATCATCAATGCTAATTGGTGATGTTTCCGAAGGAACGAAACATCGTATCAAAAATCTGACTACACCATCTTGTAGAGAAAAAAAGTTACTATGGAAATGTGAAATTTATTTTAATCTAGCTGTTATAGTTGAATCAGAAAAAAACAATTTCGGAAACTCGGCTTGGTCCAGTAAATAATTAAATGATTATTGCGTTTTTATCTCTCGGAAGATATAATTTCAAAAATTATTTTAGTAGCTATTTTTATCTTTTACTAAAAAAGAATATTCATTATGTTAGACAGTTGGTATATTTAATGATTCGTCCCTTTTATATAAATACCCCCAAAAGCCTTCAGCCCCTTCTTGATGATGTATTTTTTTGTTTCTGTGATATTTGTGATAGTTTGCCCAACGTGTTGTTATATATACCTGGTTTTCCTATTTGATTTTGGGTTTCCAAGTAGTTTATGTATGGTTATTTGTGGCTTATGTATTGTTTGTATGTTGTGTTTTCTGAGAATTCTTTCAATTCTGTCTTGTTCGTTATCTGGCACACTGTGTATTAATTAATAGCTTTTTCTATGGTGCTATTTGTAGAGCCATTTTTCTTTAAAGAACTACATATTATATTAAGTTCGTTATGTTTCGTTTGCATTTCAATTAATGGCACGGATCTAGGTATAAGGGTATGAGACACAGCTTGAATTTATGCTGGGATGGTGTGATCTCGCATTTAAATGTCGGTAGGTATTGATTTTCCATACACAGTATATTCGAAATGACCGATATGCAGTTTTGTGATCAAAACATCTAAAAATTGAAGTTTGTTGTTCTCCTGTAACTCTAGAGTAAATTGTATTCTGGGATGGATTCAATTTACATGTATGAATCAGAAAATTGTCGAGCTCTGTATGACCATGTTGCCTTATAATAAATAAGTCATCCACATAACTAATTCATAATCTGGCTACCTTACTAACAGATGGATATCAGCGAGAGGAGAAGAGCACTAACTCAGTATCAAAAACAAAGCAATTACCTCGAATTTCGAAGGTGGTAAGGAAATTGCCAATAAAGAGCACTGTAAGACCAGAATATTTCAAGAAAGTGACTTTAATAAGAGAAACTAATCATTAAAAAACAGCAACAGTATGCAAGACAATCATCGATCTAAACGCACGAAAAATAAAGCGCGTTTGTTTTTTATATTAAATGTAATATTATTTCAATAGAAATATTATAAAATAATACCTATACTGGAAACTGGAAATTTAGACTTCCTTTAAGAAAAAAATTGTTACCGAAATTTCAACAAAATGAACGAAAGTTACCACAATTTGTTGACGTCACAAAAAGCCCCACTCGTCACTAGATAGGGTAAACAGAATCTCAAGAGAGATTTACTTAAAATGCCGAACATGTTTATACACATGGAACAGAAAAAAGGTTTTTCCGCCAAAAGCTTTACACATTTGTTCCATATTGATCGTATGCGTCCCCGTTTTACATAAAGAAACAATTCTTTTCACTAAAGATTTAAATTTCAAGAAAAAAAATGGGCTGTTTGCTTTTTTTAAAACGAAAGACGCATATCTGATATAAGAGAAATTTATTCTCGAAATCCAAATAGTGATTTATTTACTCCGAAAATATAATTCTTAACATGGAACGTTGAACATTGAGATTATACATCCACCTTGAACTTTTTTATTTGTAGTTTTAAGCGAAAAAGTTCTTCGCTTTTTGGCTACAGGTGGCGCTGTAGAGGTAAAGATTGTGCGGGGTTTCTATCTCCAAAATTCAGTTTTTTAAAGCTAAAAGTCAGTTAAAATTGTGATAAGTGTTTGTGACATTGTCTAACGATGCGATACAAGGAACGTTTTTCTAGTGCAATTTTTGACCATCGGACCGATTGGCTGAAATAAACATCGATAATGGTTTTGACAAGGAACGACCTGGAGGACATTCGTAGCTTGTTTTCAACTGAAATGTCAAAATGGGATCTTCAAAATAAAATTGTGGATGCAATTTGAAAGAAAATTGAGGATAAATTCGAGACAAAGCTCAAAAATTTGGACTCTCAAATAAATCAGTTAAAGTCCGATGTTGATGTGTTACATAAAGAAAATTCCCGCCTAAAAAAGTCTGTTGACAATCAAGAGCGATATGCCAGAAGATATAATGGACGCATATTTGGGCTTAATAAAGAGGACGGTGAAAACAGTGCAACTTTAAAATCATCTGTTCTCAAATTATTCAAGGATAAGATGAAGGTTAACAATATAAATATATCCGATATCAATAAATCTTATCGGGTAAAATCAAAAATCCAGTACTCATTAAACCGCCGGTAGTATTGGTGGAATTCGTAAATATCAACATTCGGTCGGCCGTTCTTAAACAGCGTAAATTATTAAAAGGTTCACAAATTTTAGTTAAAGAGGACCTAACGCGAAGCAGATTAGCTCTTTTTAAAGAAGCAGTGACTAAATTTAGTGCTGTTGTGTTTTATTCTTTTTTTATTATAAATATATTTCTTTTTTCTCTTTCTTTATGTAATATAATCATATAATCTTACTTTGATTTGTTTACCTTTCTTTTTTTTATATATATATTTATATTTATACTGATAAGTTTAGTTATAACATGCCTAAAGATAGAAAGGTCGCTGTGGCACACTTGAATCTGCGTTAATTTTTGCCAAAATTTACTGTTGTAAGGGATCTTACAGTGCTGGAGGATTATGAGATTTGTGTGTTTCTGAAACGTGGTTAAATAACAGTATACCTGATCAGAATCTTCCTATAGATGGGTATAATTTACTTAGGAGGGATCGTAAAGGGATCAGAGGAGGAGGGGTAAGTTTTTACATTAAAAAAAAATTCTTTTAAAGTTATTCCGCCAAGTAAAAATATTGAGCAACCATGGATAAATATTAAAATCAATAATATACTGTTTGCTGTAGGTGTAATTTATCGACCACCAGACCAAAATATTAGGACATTTTTAGAAATTTTCGAGGCTGATATTTCTGCTTTTAAATCATCATGCGATGAACTCTTATGCCTTGGCAATTTTAATATTGACTTACTAAACTCTCATAATGTACATGCCACTCAGTTCCTTAATTTGACAGATTCTCTAAATATTTCGCAGCTTGTGAACAGCGCTACACATGTAGCTCTTACAAGTACAACCTTTATTGATTTATTATTAACAAGTAGTACGGAAATCGTTAACCCTGTTTACAATATATCGGATCATGATGTTATTAGGTGTACTTTAAATTTGAAGTCTATTCCAAAAACACCAACTTTGAAAACGGTAAGAGATTTAAAAAAGTTTAACCAATTTAATTTTTTATCAGATTTGTGAGTAGCTCCTCTCTAATATGTTTTTGATGGAGGATGTAAATGAAAAAACTGAATACTTAAACAATATTCTTTTGAGTCTTTTCAACTGCCACGCACCTCTCAAGCAAATTCGTATTACTAAAAAATATGCGCCATGGTTAACGGATAATATTCGCTTCCTAATGACCTTGAGGAACAAAGCACACTCAAAATGGCGACGAACTAAAAATCCAGCTGATTTTGAATACTACAAGTCTCTTAGAAACTATACTACCCTGGCTTGCCGTAAGGAAAAGAAGGCATATTTTCAACAGAGGGCAAATACTGTCGGTATTAACAAAATTTGAAAAGACCTTGAGCTGCCAAACATTGGTAAGAAAAATATTGATATTCCTTCTTCGCTTTAGGACCCTAATCAATTGAATAACTATTACATTAACGGTATTCCGAAACTTAATCCCAGTCTGGCTCAGACTGATTGGTACAGAAACAACAAGAAGTCTGGTGTGGCAAAGTTCAATTTCCAGATGGTTACTGAGAATGAGGTTGAAAAAAATTTATATTTTGTGAAATCTACATCGACTGGTAGTGATGGAATTAACATTAAATTATTGTTGTTAGCAAGTCCTTACATAATTCCTTTTATTACTCATATAATCAATTCATCTCTAGAGAAAGGTGCATTTCTCAATTGTTGGAAGCATGCTATTGTCACTTCTTTACCGAAAATTTCCAATCCACTCGAATTTAAAGATTTAAGGCCGGTGAGCATACTGCCGCCACTCTCTAAAGTACTGGAAAGGGTTAGTCATCTTGAAAATTTTTCAATCCTACCTGAGATACAGTCTGCATGGATTCAGACCAAAACATAGTTGTGACACTGCTCTATTAAAGGTTATGGATGACATAATAAGGGATGTCGAAGGCGGGGATGTGGTAGTTTTGGCTCTAATCGACTTTTCTAAAGCGTTTGACACCATAAGTCATAGCTTGTATCTTTGATATTGGAATTTATTGGGGTGGATATCCACAGCATGAGACTGTTAAATAGCTTTTTGGATGGTAGAGCCCAATCTGTTCGCATGGCCGATGTCCAGTCAGACTTTCAACCCGGAGTCCCACAGGATTCTATTTGGGCCCTTTATTATTCTCAATATATACTTCGCAGTTCATAAATCAGGTCAGGCATTGTAAAATTCATTTATAAGCCGACGATACGCAAGTCTATCACACGTTTAAACCGGACAATATTATTCAGGGTGTTAAGGAGATAAACGACGACTTTACATCTTTACTTTCAGCAGCAACTGATCACTCTTTATCAAATAATTCAAAAAAAAGTTCAGTTATGTTCTTTGGAGCTTCCAGGGTCCGTCAAAAATTTTTACCTTTAATACAAATTAAAATAAATTATGAGAATCTGCCTATAACTGAAAGTTGCAGAAATTTGGGATTTTTTTGGACTCTAACGTAAAATATAGGTCTCACATTAGCACGTTGATTCGTCAGGCTTATTTCAACTTAAAATTGATTTATAATTCTAAAGACTACCTTAATCAGAAGTTGAAAACTCTTTTATGAGAGGCGTTGGTTTTATCACGATTGAACTTTTGTAACTCTATTTATGGATACTCAATAGACTCTTTTGATAAGCGCCGTATTCAGGTGTTACAAAATTCTTGTCTACGATTGATATTCGGAATTCGTAGAAGAAATCATATTTCTCATAAGCTTGCTGACCTTGGTTGGCTTAATATAAGTAATAGACGTTTGCTTTATGCTGCTTGTCTTTTCCATAGGATTATTTTAAATAAAACTCCCCCATGTTTGTATAAAAAAATCGTGTTTAGGTCGGATGTACCTAATCTAAATATTAGGTTTAAGGGACGTCTTACTCCTCCAATACATAAGACTGAACTATTCAAGCGATCATTCTCTTATCAAATTTCAAAGATTTATAATGCTATCCCGGATTCTATAAGATGTAAAAGTGCTATTCCTTTTAAATTGGCCTATAAAAAATTCTTGCTTGACCAGCAATAAGAGGCAACAATTTTTTAATTTTATTCTTGATTAACAGACGGGTTTTTATTACTTATTTGTTACTTATTACTTACTGTTTTTCTCGCTTTCCTTTTTTAAAGCTTAGGGTAAAGAAAAGAGGGCAAGTGTATTCTCGAATACACATGTCCACCTGCCCCTCGGCATTTTCTAGCATTGTTTTTTTTTTCACAAAATTTGTATTTTTTTTGTAGTCTATGATTGTTAGACATAAAGACCTTATTTATTTATTTATTTATTTATAAAAAATTTGCTTATCTAAAAATAAGATTGATTTAAAAATAGTATCATTTTATATATAGAGTACGAAATAAATACAAAACTAGGCATTTGCAAACCAAAAAAAAATTGAAATTCCAACTTTTAAGACAACTAATTTGATGACGCATTTTTTACATATTTACTATTAATTTTCTCAAAAACTAAGTCTATTATCAAAAAACTTCTAGAAGTTTTTTAACTTCTATTTGCAGGCTCTTTAATTAAAAGTTGGAATTTCAACTTTGCACTCTTCTTTTTTAGTATTTATTTTTTAAATCAGCCTTATTTTTCAAAAAAGCAAAACTTTTTATGAAAAATAACTTATTCGCCTTCAATCACAAATAAAAAAGTTGCCCATATGGTACCCATTTACGACTTATTGACCATTAATTTACCTAAAAACTACATCTCTTACAAAAAAAAAACATTTTGATTTTTTATCTCATATTTTTATGGAGAAAATCTATTTGTTTTACCTACTTGCTTTTGCGGAGGAGAGGATCTGCAAGTAATTTTTTACCCAAAGTTATTATTTAGCGTTTCAAATACATATAGATTAAATTATAGTGTCTTTGTAGAGCCTCTTGACGCCCTCCTCCCCCCGGCCCAGTTGTTGACGTGGTGAACAGAGGCCGACCTGGGAAATTCTGTCATCTTGAAATAACATAAATGGGCTGGTGAAAAGCTTGCTTTTAGCAGATGTTACCTGATTCCTTCGTCAATAGGTATGATTTGTTTGGAAACGACATTATAGGGCCATTTATTCGTTAGAAACAGTCAATGTCATTCCCCCAATGGTCATAAAAATGCAAAAAATGTACGTCGGATCCGTGAGGTACAAAAGAATTTTCTTTAATAAAATATTAACAGATTTTTCTACTGGTAGATTTAATAAATTTTAACTTATTTATATGAAATATTTTAAAAATTGTAAGGTTTCTAGAGTTTTCTTAATTCTTCTAAATTATTCGATTTGTTCTGATAAACAATAATTTTCAGTTGTCCCCAATAAAAGAAATCTAAGGGCAATAGATCGGGGAACCATGAAGGCCATTTGATATACCCTCTTCTTCCTATCCATCTAGTTGGGAACGTGACATCCAAAACTTCTCTAACTTCAAGAGTAAAATGCGAAAGAGCTCCATCTTGCTGATACCAGCTTAAGTTAATATTGGGTGTTAAATTGTTTATAGTTGGAACCATTTCTTGCCGAAGAAGCTGGAGAACTGGTCAAATTTCCCTCGATAAAAAAAGGTCCAATTACATGTCCCGCAAACAATCCAGCCCAGACATTAACTTTTTCTGGGTCACACTATGTATGCAGTTCGTCATACCAGTTTGGGTTACTTCGCCCCTAGTAACGGTAATTTTATTTATTGACCATTCCGTGTAGTGTGAAGGTCGCTTCATCCGAAAAAACAATGTTTGGAAAATGCGGGTTCTCTTCAATTTTCTTTCTCGTAATTATCTCGTAAAATTCTAGTCTTCGGTCATAGTCAACGCCATAACGTTCTTGTACAACATGAACTTTGTATGGATACATTTTCTTAGTATGAAGAATGCGAAGAAGAATGGTTCTCACGGATTTCATGATCGAAAGAAAGCTGAATGGTGGATTGTCTGAGATTTCAAATTAGTTGTCTTAAAAGTTTGATTGTATCAAAAGCAGAATGTCTAATTTTTTATCATCGGCGGTAGCACCCTAGGACTTCCAGATCTTGGTTGGTTTTTTACACTTCCAGTCATTCTGTAACCACTACAGTTTGATAAATTGATTTTTTTTAAAAATTTGCCTGCCTGGGTGCAAATTGTTGTAAATATCACTTACCTCCTGATATGATCTCTGCTTATCGCCATACCCTCTTAAAATAAAAATATCAATTATCTCTGTTTCAGTAAGTAAAAACGCCATGTTATTTCCTTCTTTACTTAATTCTGGCAGTACTTGACTTTCAGATTCCAAATTATTATTGTCAAAGGTTATACCTAATTTGTTACTCAGTTAAATGCGACTACGTTCGAATATCGTATTGTTATCCGTTATTATTTGAAACGCCGATATCTCGGAAACCAATGAATTTAGGCATAACGTATGATTAATAAAAAAATGTTCTAAATTGACTGGACGATCAAAATAAGTAATAATATACGAGGTGTTCCATTTAAAAAAGTATAGCTTTAATTCTACATAACTTTGTGGGCGAACCTGTATATTCTAATTTATTACAGATACAGATTTATTGATAACTCCCGTATCTTTTAAAATAATCGACTGTTCTGGTAATTTCTCCAAACCCTGTATATTATTTATTTTATAAAGGTCCAGAAAACAAACACTAAATCAACAATGACCAAAACAAAAATAAATTGCCTTAGCCAGTATAAGTATCCTATATGGAACAACATACTTAAAAATGCCCTGAATCGCCACCATATAAAATCTTCCACTAGGAATATCAGCTACCAAATTTTCCAAAAATTATTTAGTTAACTTAAAACTCAACAAACTTAAAGAAATATGGCTTATCTCGGAAATATTACATTTTGTATCTGGCATAGAGTATAAATTCAACCATATGGAATACGGCTAGCCGAAAAACATTAATAGAGTGATTTTTAAATTCCCACCGAAATTTTTAACTAATTCTAAAATATGTGTCATTGTTTTGAAATTTAAGAAATTTACGTTGATATATTTTCGCTCCATAGTTTGGATTAGTTTGAGTTTATGCTCTAAAAACAAACTTTATTCACAACGTTATAATTTACATTATAAACTAATTTACCACAAACACAAACGTGAACTAAAACGGGAATGTATAAACGTCATATAAACAAACATTTTTGAAAATCTACCGACGTATATTTAGGATTCAAACACTGGTGTCCATTCTGTCCACGGATATAAAACGATTAAACGAGCATATCCTAGATAGGCGTGACATTTGAGAACATCTTGAAAATATCTTTCCCGTGATTTAACGAACCTCGTGAGTGACATAAATAAGCTAAACCACAGGAAGAGGGAAACTTGATAAAATAACTGATGGCAAACAAAAATAAGTTATTCGCAAACGCGCCAAATCCGATGACAAAAGGGCTCTGGAATATTTGTTTTTTCTTGTCCTAAAGAAGCACGTCCGAAGAGCACTTTGCAACTCTATATCTTATTTTCGTTTTTAGGGCCAGTATGATAATCTTGAGTTATATACGGTGTGTCCAGGGATGATTTCAGAAATAGAGGAAACTTTTTCATTTGTGGATTTACAAAAGGGACAATCAGAACTTCTCCATTATGTAATTAGGAAAGTATGGCTCGTTAGATGTACAGAACCTAAGCCATATTGAACATCTTGTACACCCTGCCTGGTAACATCGCCCCTCCTAGGCCACCAATCAAACTATTGTTACATACAAGTTTGTATAAAAAAAATAAAACCGACGTGAAAAAAGTGAAACATAATATAATAATAATAATTTGATCTATCGGAGCCAAACTTGTTCTTACATAACAAAAATATATTTATTATTGAGTATTTTGATGTCTAATATCACGAGTATAATGTCTTCATTAGTTTAGCGCTGACTTCAGAGAGTAAAATTTTCCAAATGATATAAAATATTATATTTCACTTTTTAATGCATTTTTTTTTATAAAAACTTTAATTTTATCCTTTTTAGTTTTATTTATCCGAGTTTCATTGTAAAAGTTAAGTTTAACAAATAGCCACTGGGTCCATTGCATATTATGTAACATCATTATATAATAACATGTCGTATTATACAATATACATTGGTAGCATACATACTTTATCTTCCTGACACAATGGCGAACGCATTAATTAACGTATATATTGTTCAATGTAAAATCGTGTAAACGTAAACCATTCAATATGGCGGTGGTCTACCATTTTTAACATTTGTTCAATATGCTTGCTATAGGACCACTCCGGTAACATGCTGAGTTACTCCCTAAAAATTTCAAATTGGTCAAACCATTGAGGAGTTATTAATGCATTTCCTTCAACCTAGGATCGAACTGATCCCAGATTGAAATCGGTTAAAAATAGGCGATAATATCACCCTGCCCTAAATCTGGCATAGGTAGGGCAGTGTTCTTATAGAATGGATTCTCTGATTAAGGAGAGAGCTTTACAATCATAGAATACATGTCATAACTGTCTCATCTTTTGCCTCAATAGCAACGTTTACAGAAAGAAGTGTCATATTATAAACGTATTTTCTTAGCTGAGAGCATCTAGTTCTACAGAACAGCTTCCTTGTTGTTAAGATATCTTAGGATTTCTCTAACAAATCGTCAGCTCTTTATTTCACCCCACAACTTTCTGACTTTGTCTAAAAAGTATGCTATTGAACGTAAAAACTAAATAATTTCATTTGTTTTATGCATATTTTATTTTAAAATTTGCACACCAAGAAAAAATTAGAGAATTTACCACAAAAAATAGTAGATTCCCGGGATCTTAATAAAAATAATTACAATAAAAATGTGACTGTAACAGGGCTCACAAAGAATATAATTTTATTGTTACCTCACGGGCATGAAATGAGATAATAGGTATTTACGATACAAGTGGGATAAAAAAATGTTAATAACGATGTATCACACGTGTATCGTACAAACTTTTATCTAAGATCGTTTCAAATCTTATCCGAGCTATAATATAATTTACATTTTTGTAAAAAGATTACCTATCAAATATTTAAAAACAAATTCCCTCTGTTACATGTATGTAAGTTTTTGTTAGAAAACAATACAAAATAATGATGTCAAACAATTTGAAATTTGTCACAAAGTTCGGAACGCGTTTCATACATTTTCAACATGAGCGATTCAAATTTTTCATCCGACATCCAAGCCGCAAAATCACGGGCCAAATATGAGTTGGCCTACTCACGGTATCAGAAATGGTGTGAAGAAAAAAACATAAAAACTATCTCCAGTGAGAAGGCATTGTTAGCCTATTTTAATGATCTATCCAAAATTCAAAAACCACCCTCTCTTTGGGCATACCATTCAATGTTGCAAAGTGTGATGTCTATTAGAAAAAATGAGGATATTAATAAATACTTGCATTTAATTGAGCTTTTAAAAACAAAATCGAAGATATTAACGAAAAACGATATTGGTGTTTTTCTGCAAGAAGCTGATGATAACAAGTTTTATTGTTCGACTAGCAGGATTATGTAAAGGAGAAGAGCTGACAAACTTAGTCCTGGAAAATGTGAAAGATGAAGGTGCGTGTTTTCGATCTGTAGTACCATTCACAAAGACAAAAATAGCTCGAGAGTTTTTTGTAACATCAGGAGACATTGACCCCCGTATTCACTAAAAAGGTTTAAGAGTTAGATCAGGTCTAGTTGCCATGGTACTTAAAAGTCTTAGTTCGCCAGATATGTTTCGCTTATGTCACTGTCAATTTGTAATTGTGACATTTAGAAAAATTATTTGTTCAATTGTTAAAAATATCATCTTAAACCTATAACTGTCAAGTTAGACCTGGTCTAAATTTAAACCTCTTTAGTGAATACGGGTGTGAAGGTTTAGATATGGTGGAAATTGTCTAAAATTACATCAAGTTACGTCCTAAACACGTTGATCATGGTCGTTTCTTCGTGTGCTATAAGAACGGTCAACGTACAAACCAACCAGTGGGAATAAATACTTTTGGAGGTATGCCTAAGACTGTTGCTTTGTTTTTAAAATTATCCAATCCAGAACAATATACCGGCCATTGCTTTAGAAGGTCTTCTACATTACTATTAGCCAACATCGGAGTGGATATCTTGACCAAAAAGAGGCACGGGGATGGCGGCCAAATACAGTTGCAAAAGGATACATTTGAGGCTTCGGAAGAAATGAAGAAATAATGACCACGTGTGAAAGGACATTTGTAAAGGCCATTTGATGAACTTAGCAGCCTTGCAAAATTAGGTTGATTTTTATCTTGGATTCGTACCAAAATGTTACCAGTTCAGTTTAATTAATTTTGTACAAAACGTATGGTACATTGGATAAAGTTATATAATAATAATTTTTTTAACATTTCCCTAGGCTGCCATTATGTTCCGCCATATTTGATTTTTATCAAAATGTGACCAGTTCATTCCTGTATGACCCTTAATTTTTGACCAGTATTTGAAGTCAATCGGATAAGTAGTTTTTTACCTATGGCTTCAACTGACCGACAGCCAGACATACCAACAGACAGACCAACGGAATTAAGAAAACATGTGTTTTGGCACCTAGGGACGCTAAGATGTGAAGATGAAGTTTATTTACATAAAATACACGTAATTAGTTAAAAAAAAAATTAAAAAAGCATTAATGAAAAAAGTCTTATGCTTCATGAAGCAAAATAGGCCAGTTTGCCGCAATTCCGAATCGTCTGTTAACCCGCATTTATCTCTCTTTAAGATGCGACACAAAACAGTCATCTTGTCTTAGACCTTGTCTTAATAAATTAGAGCGGCGTTAAATCTCTCTGCGTTTATCTGAAAGGCGCTTAGAATTGCTTTATCTCTTCATTAGGGGGCTAATTTTAGCTGCTGAATAAATGCTATTAGGTTCAAGTTCGTAAACATTACGTTAATGTAAACGTACGAAAATAAATAAGAGTTCAAATATGAGCACTGTTATTTGTCAGTGTTAATAAATATTATAATATAAAGTCTTATTAATTAATAACCGCTATTCGTGAAGTCTCGACTTTTTTATGTTTTTGTTTTTCTCGTAAAGGAAAGTATTGTCATCGTAAAAAAATCACCTTCCCAGACTTTTTCAGATCTTTACGTTTTAGGATCCCTAGATATCGAAAATCATATTTTCTCAATTCCGTAAACCCAATTTAGCTCCACATTTATTAACACTTATATACTGTCTTTTCAAACATTTTTATTGAGCACCATTTTGTTCCACTATATTGGATTCGTACTAAACAATTTCTACCTATACCACACTTAATTTTTGGACATAAATTAAAATAAAATGAATAATCAGTTTTCACACTGATTTTTTTAAGACCGCCACTTTGTTCCGTCACGCTCAATGTAGATGAAAAGTACTTATAAATTAGAATCCAGATGTTAATAAATAAATCATATATATTTAAAAAAATAACACAAAACATTACTAGTCTGCAAAATTGACCATTTGATACGAACAAGAATGAATGGAGAGTTTTTTAGGAAGTAATTTGTCACTGCCATTTTTGTAATACACATAAAAGGAATGGTAAATGTAGTGATAGATGATAACGCACTGAACATAAATAACATTTTATTGTCTTGATCTCGTGCAGTAATGATCAGTTTCAAGATCAGAAATTTCCCGAGTTGAAACTATACGTAACAAAAAATTAAACTGACATTTTTACTCTATTTTCAACATATGCCCTGTCCATATGCACCATTTTTGTTTATGGTATCTATCTAAACGCCCAGAGAATCTGGATGCGTTTTTCACTCTTTCCTTTTTACTACTTTGAATGAAAAATTATGCCCATAAAGAATAACCAACGGAGATAAGGGTCATTCTCGGCTCGGGGCAATTTAGAAAAATAATGACCACGAATTCTGTGGGAAAGGACATTTGTAAAAGCCATTTGATGAATTTAGCAGCCTTGCAAAATTAGTAAATTGCAAAAAGCCCAATAAAATCTTAAACATTTGTAAAACGAAACTTTTTGTCTTATATTATTATTTTTAATTAAAGTATTAGATTGTAATGAGTTTTAGCACTTTTAAGTAAACCCAGTATTACTCGTATATTTTAAAACATAAAGGGATGAAACCCTTGTTGTGTCTTATTCATAAAAAAAAGATGTTAAATTTAGATAGATACAATAAAACTTGGTAACTACCTTGCTGTCCATAAAACTGATTTTTTTAAATCATTGTAATATATTGAGGAATAAGAGCGTTACTGCAGATTAAAACATGGACAAGTTAAAATGACCACACAGTACATAATATATTTTAGTAAGATTAAGAACCCAGTTTCTACTTTCCCAGATCCGACAAACAGTATTTTCGAGAAAAAGTACAAACATAACTATAAATTTTGAAACTAAAAATTTGATACCTTTATCAGCAACGTTTCCAAATTTATCGATATTTCTGCAAATATTACACTTTTTTCATTAACAATCCCTTATTCGGAGCAGTGGTTTTTGCTCTCCATTCAGACATTTCTTGGAGATGTTCAGACATATGAGGTGAGCTCACTCTGCATCTACTTTTCACCTCAATTTAGGAGACAGAGTAACTATAGATATGATTGCTCATAAAAGAAAGCAGACCATTACGTTTTGCTATGAAGTAAGGATACGTAGCATTAAACATTTTGGGTGCCTAGAAAGGCTCTTTCGTTGAACTTTCCAAAGCCAGAAAACAATCATCAATCGTTACCAAAACATAAGGACGGGAAAAGAAAACATCTAAACAAAGTACACAGAGTGAAACTATAAACAGAGGCTCCCACGACCTGTTGCAACTTGATTTTCTGCAGCTGATGATACCTAATTAGACTTTTTCGCACTCTCGTTACGATGCTGGGGCCCCTGCCCAAGACGGGGCTTGAGGTTATAGCCCCCATAGACCCACCCTTAATCCTGACCTGAACAATGAGTCAAGGTTTACTTTAAGTACTGACTAGAAGGGTGGCCATTGCAATAGCATTCGTATAATGTTGCTGTATACTAAAGGAATATAGCTATCATTAAATACGTAAGGAACTGTATTCAAATTCAAATGTTATTATAACAGTAAAACTTTCTAAAGTAATGGCTCTATTTAAACCAAGGGTGCACGAGAAAAGCGACATGCACAGCAATTTAAACTTAATGGGAATCGTTGAACATCTCGTTTTATCCTGGAAATATGGAAAACACGTAACGGAAAGTACCTATTATCACGCAGGGAGCAGCAGGATATAAGAATTATCAATTTATAAAACGCCACAAATGTGTCCTATTAAAAAATCATTTTTATACGCCAAGAAGTCGTGTCCTGACTGTCCTGAGGGGCATTTAACCGCGTCTTAAATTTTCCGTAAGTCGGTGCGCACAGCGCCGCCAAATTTATAGTAACGACTGAAGTTGCCACTAAGGAGTTGGAATGATATTGAGAAATATACCAGAAAATGTACATGAAAATGAAAATACGTTTTTCCGTCGCAAGTTTGGATGCTATATATGAAATATGAACAAAGTCGTGTGTAAGCTCATTTTAAATAAAGTATGTTTGTGGTATGCACTTAATCTGGATTAAAAATGTTTATTGTCAGTCAACAAGTTACAAAAGTGACAAAGCTCATAGGAATAAACTGGTAACATTTCGGTGCGGATCCAAGATGGCAAAACAAATATTTAAAAAATCACCCTGAAAAAACTAATTAAACTAAAGAAATTGGTGAAATTCTGGTACGAATTCAAGGTAAATTTGTTTTATTCAGTTGATTTGAAATTAGATACGATAAGAGATACACTGGTAATGTTTTGGTACGAATTCAACATGACGGAACAAAATGACGTTCTAATAAAATAGTTAGACAAGTATAAAAATTACTTATTCAATTTATTTTAAATTATGTCCAAAAATTAAGTTTGACATAGATAGAAACTGGTACGAATCCAATGTGGTGGAATAAAGTGGCGCCCAATAAAAATGTTTGTAAAGACAGCATATATGTGTTAGTAAATAACTATGTGCGGAACTAAAGTTACTGATTTTTTAAGATACATTATTACTACTAAAAAAACTCTGCCAATTTAATCAGTTCTCCAACATCACCTTTTCTTTTCAAGAAACTTTTAAGAAATAGTTTATATCACAGTAAAATTATTTAAATGACAATGATAGCTCTACCCCATGGCTTGTTCCTTAAAAAATTCAACAACAACACCAAGTTCTGATATGGCGCCTCTAACGACCCCATGACACATTTGAAGTGAACTAGGAGCAGTGAGGATGGTCGCATTTCCGATAATATCTAGGGAACAGGAAAGGTGCGCGGAAAGGGGAACAGAATCACCCTTTAAGGAATGGGAAGGGAAAGGAATTTACAATTGGAAGATGTCAGGTGGGATCTACAGTTTGCCACGAGGGCTCCAAACGTCGGCCATTCCCTTTAGCAAGAGGGTATGTGATTGTGGGTAGTCTGAAATTAAACCTCCATACTACTACGAAAACATCCAGTTTCCCCACGTCCTGATTACCAGCTTGAATGGTATACTGTGAGAGTAAATTTTTAGTTTAAATTAGTACTGTAGTGGTTCCATAGAATATTTCCTATTAATATTGAAAACTGATTTTATCGCACCGGCACACGTCGGTACACCCATGTAAAGCACATAGAATCAATAATTTTGCAACAGTGAACAATTAAAAAGAACTACTACAGTGCGTTTTATTGCCCTTCAGTAACTGAGTCATCTTTAGACATCTTCAATGTATTCAAAGGACACTGAACTCTTTCAGCTCATGTTTTACTTTAAAATATTCATTTTCATAGCCGTTTGAGTTTCTCAGAGGCGTTTGAGTTTCCCACGTATTTAAGAAAAAAAGGGAAGACCGGGACACGTCAGCATACCCATATAGGGCCCCGAATTAATCATGCAAAGCCGGAAACTGCACAATACTTAAATGTGAGAGCAGTTTTGGTTTAAAATAATATTAGCAAAAAGCTATGAAAGGTCCATATTTTTGTTATTGACCTTGACATCTGGAGGTCGATAGTGGAAAATATAGGTACATTAAAATGTTCTTCAAAATATAATTTTTGCATAAATCAAAAAGGAAGTTACAAACGTATCTCAGATAATGTTAACAGACTGCTTTATTACGTCGCGTATTGTATAGAAAACCCCCTAGCAGCATTAAAGTTTCAAAAACTGATGTCAATTGACACCTTGACTAAAAGTTGGTGAAAAAGTGGTATTGGTCACCAATAATTCTTCTTTAAAATATAACTTTAAAGTAAGCAGTAATAAGAGGTTTGATTGAAAGAACCCACGACTACCCAAGAACTTGAAAAATAGCCTCACTGTATAGGAACCTAATAGTAATATTATAAGGTAACAGATGGTAGGCACTTCTGTATATTACTTCTTGTTAAGTAAATCCACCTTTGAAGAACTCAAAGGAACTTTAAAGTAATTCTATTTAATAATCGCCATGTTTTCTATAAAAAGTAAATGGCCATGTGTTATCTTTCGGTCGTTAGGTCTTGTGAAAATATAATTTTTTATATATTAGGACTCTTTTAATTAATATGAAGGGTTATCATTTCAGGTAATTTTTATAGATCGAGCATCATCAGACCTACAATCAACAGAGAGAACCTTAGTAAATAATCACACTCACAAATCCGAAAACAATAACTTACAAATAGAATAAAACACACCAAGGTACAACAAAACAAACAACTACTTATGCATATTTGATCGACACTAAAATGAGGTTAAGTCTCACGTGAATAAACAAAATAAAATAATAAAAAAGTATTAATAAAGATGTATATCCCTAGCTGGGATCGAACCCGGACCGCATGAGTGGGAGGTCAGAGTAAGTCTCTGTAAAGCACTGGATTGGTCAACGAAAATAACCAAACACTCTCATTCTATAAATTAGTGGGTGAAATGAAGGTTGCCTAAAATATTCATTACATTAAATTTTTAAATTAAAGACGTTGTTAACACAGTGAGAATAGGACTTTAAAAGCGTGTGCACACAGCACCGAGTCGTTTTAACATTGGCATCCAGACTTCAAAACCAAGATATAAAAATAATGAAAATAGCATTGACAATCAACGTGCTATTTGATTGTTACATTTGTTAATACTTAGGATATTTTAAGTGCTACAGTCAGAAATGTGCAAATGACAAAGTCAAATACAATCGAGAGCCCAGGGTTGTTATGACAACCGTCGAGAGTCGACTAAAAACAAACATTTTTCATTTTCAAACCGGTTGGTGAAGTTTGGTTGGTATCGCGCGCCATTGATGCTATGTGACCGCTGATTACAATTAGCAATTTAGAACAATGCTGACATAATTTCCTTTATTTTTAAACGGTTGTCGATGATCGAAGACGCTTGTACAGGATCGATCTGTGTGACTGCAGCCTTACAAATACAAATCCAAAGATTCTTCAAATTTACCTTGCTGATGCCTAACTATCGTGCATCTTAATGTCCTTCATTAACTGGTTCATCTTTAATGGATTCAATACACGCTGAAACTCTTTCTAATATATATAACCAATATTTTACTTTCAAAATAGGAAATACCCATACATCTAAACCATGTCATGTTTAGTCACAGAGAAAAATAAATATCCATTATCAGAAATATGTAATAAAATCAAAAGGAAAAACGAGCCAATCTCTAGGACGTGCATGAAGTTTTTTCTTTTAGAAAAAATATGGTTCATTAGTATACCTTCAGACCGGCTCACAATGCATTAATTTTAACAAGTTTTGAAACATTTACAAAAAGAGTCAGATATAAAGCAAGCAACCGCCTCGGAAATCTAGTTACTGATTTAAATTACTCTGACCGTTTTACTCCAAAATTAGTTCATTAATTCTTTCGACGGACATGAATTGCAAATTTTAGCTAATTTAATATTCACTGGAGCGCAGAGAAAGATCTGAACAAAAAGCATAGAGCTAGATTATAAAAATCGATAGAGCCGAGCTCGGAAAACGGAGATATCAGGTATAATCAGAATAATTAATGGGAAATATTCCCTACTTCATATAAGGATAATGGATTATATTTCCATGTAGCCCTTAGAGGTTATAAGAGACAAGTTTGACATTTAAAGCATCTCAATAGAGATAAAAAGAAATTTTAATGGATATAAATATTTTTCTTACATAATTAATTTTAAGTTTGCTACAAAAAAATAAATAAATAAATAAAGTTATGTATATTATCGAGCGGAATTACTGTCGAAAACAATGGGCTCAAACATACAGGGTGATTCACAGTGGATGGAACATTAGACGTTTATGGAGCACTAATTCACGGATCGTCTTCAATTGGTTGCGAAGTTAACCGACCATAGTCTATCATTTTAAAATATTTTTAACGATGCGGCATTGCCACATCTACCCAAAAACGGTGACATCATCGTTATTATAAATGGGATAATCTGTATATTTTTCAGTTTTCAGATTATATATGTATTTTTGAGCAACTTTTCTAAATACACCCCTATACCTATTTGTAGCCATTTTTGAAATATTAATCAATTTTCCATTTTTTCTTTTTTACCAAAAAGGGACAGATAAATTTGAATTTTTCCGAACTGTAATACAAGGTTAAGGTACAGCAATTTTATGTTTTGTTCATATCTTAGTTGAAGCACACAAAGTGACCCAGAAATAAATGTAAGTAAATAAAAATGCATCAAAAACGATTGTTTTTTTTTCAGAGTTAAATTTTGCACAGGTAAAATTGTCAGGGTCGATATTCATAATTACGTAAAATCTTGTGAATCTTTGAGCAGGACTTATGATGACAAATTATTGGCGCGAGAAATGTAAAGCAATTTTTAAGAGAACAATATTTTATTTCATTTAAGAACAGACAAAACAAGAAATGGGATTGAACGGTTATAACAACATAAAAACATTTTCTTAATAATTAACAAGATATCAATTAATGGCTATAACTTTTTGGCAACGACGTGATATTGATGAAATTAAATTTTGGATAGTAATGATTGACATATTCGTCTAAAGTTCGTTAATTTTATCAATAAGAGAATGTCTATTTGAGAACCTTGGAACCCGAATATGACGTTCCACCTCTTCCCACAGGTTCTCCACGAGGTTAAGGTGAGGTGATTGTACTGGCGAATGAAGAACCCGAGTGTTATTCTCCTGAAACCACTCCTGAACAGGGCGACATGAATGTTTCGGGTCATTGCCCTGTTCGAACAAAGATCGCAAAGGCATCTCCTACTCACCTAGGGCAACGTCACATTTTGGAGTATTTTCCTGTATACAAATCGATAGATAGTGCCATCTATAAAGTGTAATGGACCTATCCTACTCCACGAAAAACCCCATAAAAACACACTACCTTGTCCATGCTTTATTGTTGGCGTAACAAGTTGGGTGAAATCTTGTATTAACCGGACATTTTACACGCCTCATTCCGTCAGAATTAAAAATTTTGTATTTTCCATTGTTGAACGGTCCAGTTCAACAACGTGCAAATTAAAGCCTGGCAAGGCGATTTCTCTCGGAGACCAGTTGTTTCTTGGCTGGGCTTGCTAATCGTCGTTGAACAATCCTCGCACTAAATTGCAGTTCAGGAATTTCAACAATTATCCTTGGTCCTGACAATCACGGATCTCTCTGAGAAGTTCCTGTGATTTTCCTGTCCAACCGAAATGTAGCTTTTCTGGGCCTCCCTGATTTTGGCATTTTTTTACATGTTCTCTTTCCTTAAAACGTGAAATTATTTTCGACACACTGTATTTGGACAAGCTAAACTGCTTAGAAATCGCATTCTTGTACTTTCCTTCTTAAAAGGCGACCATTTGTTTCAACTCTGTTTTCCCTGTGGCATATTTATTTCTACAAAAATAAGAGCTGTATTATTTAGCCCGCAAAATTTCATATTTAAACTTACCTTTATCGTAACTCCTTTTTCTTTATGCCAAATGAAAAAGTTGCTCTACATTTGTCGCACAAATAAAATAAATTGTTGAAATAAATTATCCTATACCTGGAGACAATAACATTTTACCTATGATAGCAGCCTACTATTATCCGTTAAAAAACATGAGTTATGATTTCAACGGTTGATAATTGCATTTCAAATATTTAAATATTTGACTTTATCATACAAGTTGCTTCACTTTTGTCCGATAGTATATACATATATATATATATATATATATATATATATATATATATGTTCTAAGAGTTCTTCTATTTCATTCCCAAGAGACTTGAGATACCTTTGACTGCCCTGAAAAAAAGACTGGTCCGATAACTCTATCAACCATAATGTCACACCAACGTTAAGAATATTACGCCCTTGGATTTTTACAGCCTGCATCTTATATGGACTATGAGTGGCCCAGAAATGTTTATGATTTTGACTGAGCATTCCGTTAGTCGTGAAGGTGGCTTCAGGAAAAAAGGAATTAAGAAAATGTTGATTAACTAGAAGTCGTTCTTGAACTTCTTGGCAAAATACAAGTCTTTGCCTCATGTCTGTCTAATCTTGAATCTTTGAGCAGGACTTGT
Source organism: Kuschelorhynchus macadamiae (assembly GCA_030620095.1). Lineage (NCBI taxonomy): Eukaryota > Metazoa > Arthropoda > Insecta > Coleoptera > Curculionidae > Kuschelorhynchus > Kuschelorhynchus macadamiae. The sequence goes on along the minus strand of JAUTXW010002189.1, from coordinate 37,177 downwards.
AAAAATTACGGGAGACATCTACTGTTGACCGTTCAGCAGCAAAAATAGCAGAATATCTTCTTCTTCGTTACCAATAGCTGATCTTGTTTTCCTTTCTAAGTTATTTCCTTGTTCAAATTGTCTTAAACGAGTAAAATATATATTACTGTTGATTTGGATAGAGTTGTCCAGAATGTCTCTGGATAGATCCGCTGGTAATGAGTGGGAGGTCTCTTAACGCTATTATGATTTAAATAATACAATCGAAATATATATATATATATATATATATATATATATATTTTGTCTGCAACACATTACCCCATTTTAAATTAAAATATTAACAGTATCATGTCATTAATTGAATTTTCAATTTTGACTGAATTAATTTGCACAGCAATATACCTTAAAAGTTATATTACAGGCAAGTTAAAATTTAAAAAAAATATTGTTAGCAAACATGAGCAAGCTATGTGTTCCATTAAAAAAAAACTAAGTTTCTCATAAAATATTAAGTTTATAATCGTCTTTTGTCTTTTCAGTTACTTATCCTGATGGTTCACATACAATAAAACAACTTTCAATTAAAAATGTACATTCTATTGGGTCCAAAAATACGAGAAAACCCTGTACAATTCGCTGGGATTATTATCACTACACCCCATGGATGGATCTGATAACATCCACCGTGATTATCACCTACTTTTTTGATATCAACTGTACTGGCAGAAAAGTATTTCGTTCTAGAAAAAGTAATTAGTGTACGAATGTACCAAAGAAAATTGAAACACACCGGTATCAAAATCCAGCCAGCATCTATTTTACCATCCAAGCAATGAGCTTACGAAGCAACTAAATAACTTGTAGATCTTATGAGCAACTTCGACAGTATCAGTAAGAATCAAGGTCAGATTTCTTATTCAGTAAACAGCGATCAAGCAAACATGCATTATTGTAAAATGGGAAGTAAAGTAGCTCAGGGGTGTAACTCGCCACTTTGGTTGCAACTGTCCAATAATTTCTTACTTTCAGTCATAACCTCAACAGATACGCATCACTTATCACAAAATCTTTTTTAAATATTCTTTTTACTTTACCCCCATCGGAGGTTTATAAGTTAGTGTATTTTTAGGCCATTTCTGTCACTCCCATTGTTGCCTCTATACTCGGAGTGACCTTTGACCCAGCTGGTCGAAACAATCTTCGTCGGAAAGTCTTGGATGAACATTTAGTAGCAATGTCATAATGATGCTGGTAGTATTTTGTAGACGTGTTATTACTGGGAATGCGACTTGCACTAGAGAAGCACCCGGCATTGTCCCCATACTTGACTACTGTTAAGATTTGCTGAATCCTAGGCTATCTGAGAAAAGGCTTTATAGCCTCTGATTGGTCTCACAATGACAATGCATATCCCTAAGTATAACAACATAATTACATTGTGACACACTTGAAATTAATCCCTAGATTATCACCCCTTAACATATTGTATTATTCAGTAGCGGCTCCTCCATTAGGTCATATGGTCAATGACCCCAAAATAAATATTTTTAAAGAAAATAATAAATAATTTATATTTCTTTTTAATTTGGAAATTCCTTCTATTATTCTTCGCGTGTAAACTCGTTAAATGTTCATGTTGACTACGTGGCAGGCCCGCTATCGATACCTCGCATAACGATCTCCGAAGGTTTCGTTTCGTTGGACCACGAGGCTGGCGGCCCGCGATGACCTCGTGGCTATAAAGGCGAGTTTTTCTCGAGTGTTTCAGATTGAAATTTTGGGTCAGCAGCCGCGCAGAGGAAACTTAAACATTTTTGTCAGTTGCTGCGTTTATTGTGAATTGTGTGATAGGTTCTGGTTACGATTGCGTATTTTTATAGAAGTTATTTTATTTTCTAAACTTGCTTGTTGATTTTGTGGTTTAAATTAATTGAAAAAATTAATGTTTTAAATAATGGTAGCCACAGTAAGACAGGTAAAGACAAAAACAAAAAAGTAAATCGTTATTTTAGTAAAAATATGTACGATTTATGTGACTGGATATGTGATTGCGAAGGGATAAGGCGATTTTATTGTTTCGTGTCTTTGATTTTTGAGACGACTCTGTGGTCTAAAATATAATAATTAGGAAATTAGGTTTATGTATGTATGTATGTATGTATGTATGTATATATATATATATATATATATATATATATATATATATATATATATATATATATATAATATATATTGACCCCCCTGAAAAGTTAACCATGAGCCGCCACTGGTATTATTTACTATGTAGAGGAAGTAACGTAATAGCAAAATTTGTGAAAAAATATGTTGGTACATCATGAGAATATAGATCTTCGATATTTTGCTGGGATGCTGGGAAAACGGAGAAACGCGTCATTTTTTTTAACTTTTTGAACACAATAAATTTTTACAACTGTACAGTGTGATCCTATTGGGATGAAACAGCGTCTTAAAAGCAAACAAAATTTGTATTTCAAAAGCATTTAGCTTTGAAAAAAAGCGGTCAAAACACGTCAAATTTCTATTGCCATTTTGTATATTTCTACTAAAACTGAAAGGATGAAACAATATTAGTATCTTTACTTCACAAAATCATAACACTGTATCAATAACTTCGAAACAAATATTAAAAAACCGCCTTATATTTCAATCTATAATATATAGACTACAAAAGACATTCATACATACAAATGTCAAATCTTTAGCATAGAATTATTCAAAGAAATCGTCTATATTTCTCTACGAGACCTGAGTCTCGGTCTCAGTCAGATATATAAAATTTTTTACTTTAAAATTTATTTTATGACACGTATTTCGACCTTACGGTCATCATCAGACGAGAAACCTTAATTATATTTACAAAAAGGATAAAAAAGTTAATATTACCTTATAACTAGATGGCCACTACAAATTAAAACATAAAACAACTAGGTATACCGTACACATATTAGAGGAACACTGAGGTGCAAATATTAAAAAGTATAGGCCTACTACCTACACTTATGTCGAACCAAAAAACTAAACATTTTAAAATTATCAAATACTGTTGTATATTGTTGTATATTTATAATAAATTATACAACAGTATTTGATTATTTTAAAATGTTTACATTTAGATTCGTTGTTTTTATTGAAGTTTTTTGGTTCGACATAGGTAGTAGGTCTATACTTTTTAATATTTGCATTTCAGTGTTCGTCTAATATGTGTACTGTATAACTAGTTGTTTTATGTTTTAATTTGTAGTGGCAATCTAGTTACAAGGTAACATTAACTTTATCCTTTTTGTAAATATAATTAAGGTTTTTCGGATATTTTAGGTCTGATGATAACCGTAAGGTCGAAACAAGTGTCACAAAATAAATTTTAAAGTAAAAAATTTTATGTATGTGACTGAGACCGAGACTAGTTTATTCTTTTCTTTGAATTCTTATAATCAGGTCTCTTAGAGAAATATGGACGATTTCTTTGAATTAAACAATGCTAGTTAAGCTAAACTCGTTCAGATGTATCGGAAAAACCTTCTGACACGGAAACATCTGATGTTAAAAATTTGGTTTCTCCAACAATGTTTATTATCCAACCTAACGCCAAAATTCGTGACAATTAGATGCCACTTACAGACGAGATCATCACTTGTAGCAATAAAGATTGCCAGAACCACTTGGATGAAAGAAGAGATTAAGCATCATTATAAAACCCTAAACTCTGTGAACTCCAAACTTAAATATCTCTATCTGACATTTACATTCCTCTATTCGTTTATTGAGTTCGTGATATTGGACTATAAATTTAGGGATGAGGTTATTTCCTTTGGTGATGAAACTTTTCGGAGACTAAGCAATAAAATTATAAATATCAAATCATCGCAAAGACCTTCGCTTGTGTCGAACAACTTTCATGATTATAGAATCTCAATGGGCCAGTGTAATGTTAACTTCCATAAGCGTTTTTTAAACCTAACTGAGGTTACCTTTACACCCCAAGAAGAAGAACTACTTAACAAAATCTAAAATATATTTTTTCTCATTCTTCGAACCGTTACACCAAAGAAACCTTAGCAGTCGAGGCCGAAAACATAATTCAAGGTACAGACATCTCTAACAAAAATATTTTAAGGGCAAAAACTATTAGTTTTGTAAACACTTGCCCCCACAATAACAAAAATACATTTTAACTATCAACAGACTCATCTTAAAACACTTAAGGATGAAATAAAATCGAAGGATCGTATTTTGACAAAGACCGACAAGGGTTCTTGTTTATTAATCATGAAAAGAACAGATTATACTGAAAAAGTGCATTAATATTTGGACTCTGATGATTTTCAACATATTAACAGAGACCCTACAGCTTCATTCTTTACTAAAGTGAAAAATGTTCTGGATCAAACACTGACTACTTTAGAGTATTTTAACACCACCAAACAGAAATTATATCCCATGAATCCCAGAACCCCCTTCTATATGGTCTACCGAAAGTACACAAGGATGGTATTCCTATTCGACCTGTGGTATCTTTTATTAATTCCCCTTGTTACAATTTGTCAGCGTGGCTAAATAATATACTTAGGCAAGTTACGAAGTTCGAAAACTCTTACTCCACAAAAAACTCTATTGCTTTTGCTCAATACTTGAAAACCATTGAAATTCCCAGGGTGCAAAGTTAATTTCCCTTGATGTCAAAAATCTATTTCCAAGTGCAGTGCCTGCAGTCTTGCTAAGAGGATTATTAGAAAAAACATCTCTCCCTAGGCTTGTGGCTGATAATCTCACGTTACTTTTGTTGACTGTTTTAGATCAGAACTTTTTCAAATTTAATGGTAAGATGTAGACAGAAGACAGGTTTGGTAATAGGTTCGGGCCTATCTCCTTTTTTGAGTGAGATTTTCATGAATGGTCTTTAGAACAAGATTATGCAGGACCCTTTCGCCAGGTATCTTTGTGCATATAACGATATGTGGACGACATTTGCATAGTGTGGAGTGGAACTAAACAACAACTGTCTGATTTCATGACCTATATTAACTCTCTACATACTAAGATCTGTTTTACAGTGGAAAGTGAGAAATAAAACAAACTTCCATTTTTAGACCTCTTGCTAATTCGGAAACACAACAAGATCGAGTTTGAGGTATATAGAAAACCGTCCACAACAGACAATCCATTCAATATTCATCCAATTCCCCTCATTCACACAAATTTGCAGCCTTCAACTCCCTTTTCTATAGATTATTTAAATTGCCGCTCTCAAGAGAAGCCTTTAATAAAGAACTTACCACTATAAAACAAATTGCCTCAAAAAAACGGTTTTTCATATTTTTCTATTAATAAACTATATTATAAATTTCTCAACAAGTATAAGCTTACTTACAATATTATTCAATTAAAATCTACAGACAAGAAATATAGTAGTTTGACATTTTTTGGTAACATCTCTTTGCAGTTGGCTAAAATTTTATAAAATTATAACATTTCTATTGCGTTTAAAACTATTAATACTCTCAAAAAACATTTAGTTAAAATAAAGGATAAAACTGCTTTTTTTTAAATCTTTAAATTGCGGAAAGAACTTACCACTATAAAAAAGTCGGCCTTTGCTAATCATTTATTAGCGTCATGACACCATTTTTCAACCTCCGAAAACATCAGTGTTTTACATGAATGTCACAAAAGTAGAAAATTGGACTTATTGGAAAAAATGGAAATTGCTAAAGCAAAAAGAAGTCCAGTCCCTAACTGTGTTAACGGTGTTTTTAATGTTGAACCTCATTTAATATTCAACAATATTAAATACTCCTAGTAATAAACATATAAATATCAACAGGTTTGTGTGGTTGGTGGTGTATATAGTGGTCTTGATATCGGATTATCAACTGAGAGGCACGAGTTCGATTCTCAGTGTAAGCAATAACTTTTTATTATAAATTATACAACAATATTAGATTATTTTCAAATGTTTACATTTAGATTAGAAGTTTTTTAGTTCGACATTGGTACAGGTAGTAGTAGTAGGCCTATACTTTTTAATATTTGCACCTCAGTGTTCGTCTAATACGTGTACTGTATATCTAGTTGTTTTCTGTTTTCATTTGTAGTGGCCATCTAGTTATAAGATAATATTAACTTTTTTATCCTTTTTGTAAATATAATTAAGGTTTTTCGGGTATTTTAGTTCTTATGATGGCCGTAAGGTCGAAACACGTGTCACAAAATAAATTTTAAAGAGACTCGTTTATTCTTTTCTTTGAATTCCTAGAATTATTCTTTTTAATTTTATCTACACCTAATAGAAATATCAAACGGGTAATGACGCAAAGCACCAATGCATCAAGAATGATCCTCCATTAACGGAATCCAATTTAGCGAAGAACGAAAACAATAAACGCTTCATAACCTCATTTTTATCAGAAACTTTGACGCATTTGTTTTTATCTCCGAGCTAATACTACTAACTTTCCGATAAACTGTTAGCGGATCCCTCGCTACTGTAACCTAGTTTTCTTTGATCCCTTGTTTATGGCTATTTGGCTTTTTCCTTGGTAATTTAGACACGTATTAAGACGTTTGGTGAATTATAGGACGTTCTCTCGAGAATATGATAAAACTTTTAGAAGGGTAGAATTTAAAGAGATTTTAAAGATCTGCAGTATTAAATAAAAATTAAACAATCTCTTTTCTCAATTAATGATAGTTATCACTTAGAAGGATTAAATTTGTAATAATAGCAAAGCGAGTGTTGTAATTCATCCGAATGAGTAATAACCATTACATGAGAGTAAAATTCTATGCTTTTTTTACGGATAAAAAGGTTTCAATTTTTCCACCACTATAAAAGGCTAAGGTACCTACTTTTAAGGATTGAATAAAGTGCTCATAATAAAGATGCTTTATTTTTCTTCTAATTCTCCAAAATATAAGGAAACATGTTTTCTTAAAACGAATTAATCCATGAAACCAATCCATGAAACTTCTGAATACTATTTCGTATTCCTTATTGGATTTTGCGGACAGAAGTTCGATCTCAATATCTGTAATATCCGGCAGCATGCAAATTAGCTCTTCATCATGACTTAAATTGTTGCTTAAACTCATTTTTGCACAAATAAAATAGCTTAAAAGAAATAAAAATCTATAACAATACCAAAATACCAATGCTGAATTGGAAACTTTGACATATATCAACAACAACGATGGCGTCGCTTTCAAATGACGGTCATGGTACACTTGGTATTTTTTGGTAACGTCGATCTCTAGGGTTCTATACCAGAAATCCGAGAAAAAGTTATTAGAAAAACTATAGAAAGACCTTGAAAACTGCCTATTTCATTCCTATTATGATCGAAATCAGTTATTACTCATCTTCTTGCCTTCAAAAGTAAGCACCCTACCTTTTGCATAGCCCGAAAGTCTAATTGTAGCTCGTGAGTAATTAGCCAGTATTTACTGCTAGGAGTAACAAATACTTTTAGTTGACAAAAAGCATATTCAGAATGTAGGCATTGTTTTTTATTAGTTGTAGGTAGCAAAAACATATTTCTTTATAAATCGCCATGATAGGCTCTTAAATACTTAATTATTTTGAAATTGCATTAAAATAGCTCAAGAAAAAGTGTATATTATAATATCATTTAACATATAAGCATGAAGTGGAGATTATTACCACTAGAGATTACAAAATAAATCACCTAAAGGCAGACAAACGACATACAGGTTAATCATAATAACACAAGAACACTATAAGGAAAATTGAAATTCTGTCAAAGATACCACATAGAAGAGAATAGAATAGAATAAATTATTTTCAAAAAGAATGATATGCATCCGTAGAAAAGAATTTAATAATTAAACTAAAAATACTTTCTAATTTGCTATACTAATATACTTCAAAACTTAATAAAGTTGCCACAAAAAAGTACATAAAATTAACTAAAAAAATCTCACTGAAGTAGTCATTAAGAGAATAATAAATTTTTCATAAATTAAGTCCTTCCATTTCTTTTTTAAAACGTTAGATCTAAGAGACGGCATTTCTATTGGCAGTGGATAAATATTTGCCTGTAGAGGTAAGTGGATTGGAGGACAATAAGTGATGAAAAATTTAATTTTTTTTCCTCGATAAAGTGCACTGCTTAAGATTCGAAATGATTTTTTTTTTGTTTTTTAAAAACCATCTGCCAATTCAATACATGTCCCCAATGCAGTACATCAACCCTAATTAAACTTTTAAAATTGCAAAAATAAACCATTTTGTATATGTCGTAGATTAGACACTTTGCTTTTAATACTCTCAACAGAAAGCAACTTTTTGAAAGTTTCCTTAAAAGTTATTCAATGTTGTCATTCCGGGAGGGTGTATCATCAATTTTAAATTCCAAAGTCTTAAAAGTTTCTAGATAAGAAATATTAAACGAAGAAACTTGGTTATGTATATTTAAATTTTGATACATATTAAATGATATACACTTTGTTTTATCAAAATAGATTTATTTATTACTCAAAACACCATCCAAATGCACTTCCGATACAGCAGTAACCAGAAAGTATGCATCATGAGCAAATAGCGCTGTTTTAACTGGCAAATTGGAGGGCATGTCATTTACATAAATAAAAAATAACAAGGGTCCTAAGCCCTCTGATCCCACACCTTTTAAGTTTCTGCAACAAAATGTCCACAACGTCTTACTGTGAAGTCACTTGATATACCTGCCACCACACTTTCTATCAATAAACCAAAAAACCCAAATTGGGATTGATGATAGTTTTAAATTTATTACAAAAACCTTAAAGGTGGTTGTATACAAGGTTTTCAATTAATTTTCCTTAAAGAAAGGAATACTTTATTTTTTGCAAGCTTTAAGTAGTCTCGTACATCTCCCGATACCAATGACTCATTTACTAACCTAGCAACGTTTTCGGAAATCAAGAGTGTAATTTTTTGTTGTTGTTTTGAATATATGTTTCATTTTTAGAGAATTAAAAGCATTTACAATGTCATTTGATGTTACAGGGTCTAAAAAATGATTCTTAGTCCTTCACGGATGGATCAGATCCGTGCGATTAACTGAAACACAGACAAGACAAAACGAACTTAAGGTAATATCTAGTTCTTTAAAGAAAAATGGCCACACAAATCGCACCATAGAGAAAGCTATTAATGCACAGGGTTCCCGAACAACGAACAACAAAAATTATGGGAAAAGCAACAAGTATTCTTACCATATGTAAAAGCACAACAGACAGAATCGGAAGAATTTTAGGAAACACAACATACAAACAATACACAAGCCACAAACAACTATAGGTAAACTACTTGGAAACTCAAACTGGAAAACCACGGAGTATACAGCATTCCGTGCCAGGACTGTGAAAAGTTGTACGTTAGGCAGGCAGACTAACAGGCGAATATCAGCAAGAGTGGAAGAGCATAAACTCAGCATCAGAAACAAACAAACAACCTCAGCTTTATTCCTACATCATCAGGAAACCGGCCATAAAATAAATTTCGATGGGTGTAGGCCAATATAGAACACTATAAGACCAGAATAATCTGAGAAGCCATAGAAATTAAAAAACAAGGTGATTTGAATAAAAGAGACGAATCATTAAAACAACCTACAGTATGGAAGACAATAATCGACAAATCTAAAATCGCAAAAACTCAAGCGCAATTAGCGCAACAACAGCAGCCGGAAAAGATATATATAGAATAGCAGAAATACATAATTTCTGCAGGTGCAAAACGGCCTACAAGAATAACTGCTTTCGATTATGTCACAGGGTACCCTCCTGCGATCATGATTTCTGGGCCTTTACCCTCATCAGGCAGGCTTGTACCCAGAGAGATCTGAAATAACAGATTGCTCGATATGACACCTGCAGAAATTATGTGTTTCTGCTATTCTACATATATCTTTTCCGGCCAAGAACTTTTGATAAAGGTGTGTGAAAGCGCATTTTTATTGATTTTAGTATCTACTCTCCACATGATGGTGCTAGTACATACTTTGCCAAATTCCTATAGGTTTGCAGCCGGAAACCACCGGAGCCCCAATAGGTAGCGCTAAGTATTATACTTAGCATGTAGTACTGTTCCAGTATGATAGACGTTTCGTTTTCGATTTTGTCATATCGAGCAATCCGTTATTTCAGATCTCCCTGGGTATACGCCTGCCTGATGAGGGTAAAGGCCCAGAAATCATGATCGCAGGAGGGTACCCTGTGACATAATCGAAAGCAATTCTTCTTGTAGGCCGTTTTGCACCTGCAGAAATTATGTATTTCTGCTATTCTACATATATATCATTTCCGGCCAAAAACTTTTGATAAAGGTGTGTGAAAGCGCATTTTTGTTGAATTTAGTATATATATATATATATATATATATATATATATATATATATATATATATATTTGTTGTACAAAAGAACAGTTTTGTATATTCATTTGGCATTTTCGAATTTCATTTTTCTTAGATACCGATCAATCAGTTGCTATAGTCTTCCAGCCCATGCTTAGAAAAAAATATGATTGTATATCACAAGCTGCAGAGCAGCAAAGGTGGCACATCACACAAGTCTAGTATAAAAAAAGGTTCACACATTTTCTTACTTAATGTAGACCCAGATTTTAAATTTTGATTGCTGGCAATCCAGTGAATATTTAAAGACAAGTCGTTCTCGCAAAAATGAAACAAGGTGGGTTATATTTTCTATAAGATTCGTCTATAAAAACTTTGGTTAGGACTGACCTTCGTGTATGACATTGGATTTGTATTTGTGTAAACAAACATCCTGAATTTCAAACGCACACCCATTTCAATACACAATGTATTGCACGACTTCAAAACGAAGTGAACAATAAATGTAATGACACTGAATTTCTGAATACAGGGCCTCCAAATGTCACCATCACCAACATACATTCTATTAAGCAATCAAATTTCTAAAAACTTTCAGATCTAGTTGGCTAAAACTAGACTTGTATTTCACAGACCAAAAAGGACTTCTAACCTGTGATGTTAAATACATCACAAGTCAGGCTCAATCTTAAATATTCCTACAATATCTGGAGAGCAACTTCACCTTCAAAAATCTCAAATAACACGAGGAAATATCTATCTTATGGATGAACTGACTATGTTTTGTAGGTATACTATGATCATGGAGTCTGCTTTCACACATTTTCTTTATCTATGAGCAGCTCACGAAGGCCGAAGGCGTTAAGTATTAGGTACCGGAGTTGCTTTAAGTAAAGGCAGAGAAAGTCTACTTATGCGGGATATTAAGACTTTAAAGACAAAGTGGGAGGTCCTTGGTCTTTGCAGTTGGACCGTGAAGGAATGCATGTGGGTTGATGCTCGTGTCTCCCTGGCAGGAATCACTAAGGAGAGCATAATGGATAATAATTCATCAGAACATAATCCGTGGTAGTATCTATAAAACAGAGACAGATCTCCCACAATTCGGCGATGCTCTAGCTTCCTAGGATGTTTGAATCATCGATCAGGCGAATACCTCTTCTTTGGACAGAGTCAAGGATATTGAAGGAGAGCCTGCTCCTCATACGTGCGACTACTACTTAGACTAGGTCTAAGTATTGCTAACTAAGGTCGAAGAAAAATATTTGGAGCTCGGAAAAGAAATCCCAATTTCTTCGCGGCTGTCATGCCAGCGAATATCTTTCTGAAAAGTGATACCAACTAGGCTAAAGGAATCTTTGGCTTTAAGAACTTGATTAATCATTTGAATGTTGTGGGCAATAATTTGTGAGATAGTAAACATGATGGCTTCTTAGTAGCGTTAAAGTGGCCAAGGTTCTTTACTCCCAATTCTACTATTATAATAAAGTCCTCAGAAAGGGCAGTCTACCGTATCAAATTCAGTCTTGGAGACAGATTTGGGAAATTGTATATTGAAGTCGTGTGTACTATCGTCAGCATAGCTGTCAATAGGATTACTGGTAAAAGAAATCAAATCATTGACCTGCAGGGGGAATAGGGTAGGTACCAACACTGAACCCTGTGGAACACCTACATTGATTTGGTGATAGTTGTTTCATGAATGGTCGTCATGCAAATAGATCTCCCACAATACAGTAAGGGGCCTATATATATATATATATATATATATATATATATATATATATATATATATATATATATATATATATATATATATATATATATATATATATATATATATACATATTATATATATATATACATATTATATATATATATACATATATATATATATATATATATATATATATATATATATATACATATTATATATATATATATATATATATATATATATATATATATAACCCCTCCTTCAATTTAGTGCTTTCATACTCTTACGACAGTTCAATTACTAAAGATTTTTATTAAATATTATATGACTTGCTACGTTTAAAAAACACTTGATTCTGTCACAAATATGTTTGTATTAAAACTTAATTTCAACATAGATAACTAACAAACATCTAAAAACTGTAATTATTTTATTTTATTTAAGTCGCTGCTTAGAGAATATAAATAAAATTAAATCTTGTTATATAAAACTCAGTCGTAAATAAACATTTGTCTGTTTCTGTATCACCATTTTCCTGTAACCCACGTTTTTGTAAATCTAGATTTCGTTCAGTATCTTTTATTCTACAGTTTTATCATGTGTTTAACTTAAGTAGTATTTTTTTTGTTTAATTTAAACGGACAAATATTTTTACTACCTTCATTTATTCGTCATTGAGTCTATTTTGTACTGAAAATATCAACAAAGAGACCAAATGGTAACACCACCTTGCTCCTATAATTAGGAACAGGAAAAGGTTTGCGATATTTACAGTTGGCAACAGATCCCACTTGAAACGCATATCGGCAGGCAATTAATTGATAAATTCAATTTTATTGGCGCAATATACTTTGCATCTAGTTTATTTACATCTACAATTCAAATTTGCGGCAGTTAGTTACACTATGCATATGTTCGGCGTTTATGGCCTGTCCAAAATTCACTCCCACTATCTGATTACCATTTTACCACCCAATTCAATTTCATTAGTTGAATTAATTTACAGCAACGCCAAAGGATATCAATGCCATGGCACTGAGCTTTGTTTACTGTTGGTCTAGGTTTTACTACTTATAAATAAATCGATTATCTGTTATTAAAAAAAAATAATAATTAGTTTTTATCCAAATTATGATTGGGCTACGCCAAGCCTATTTGTTCCAAAATATATTTACAATGCTCAAACTTCTAGAAGAACTTAGGGCCAGTTGGCAAGCATATACGGATATTTTTATGTAGGGATTCTATTGATCATTCCTTTTTTAAATGGGCACCAACACGTTAAAAGCAAGATTATTTTCCCAATTCATGTTCACATACGCGTATATTACAAATTAAAAAATTAAAAAAAAACACATATTAATTTTAATTCCAACAAATTTGGATAAACCTAATATAATTTATAATACAAAGAGTCCGAAACAAGAAGTCAAAAAAATAACTTAAACTTGTTTAAATTAAAGGAAAACGCTTTTGGACAGTCAAAAGAAAAGTGAGACAGGGTCTTTTCGCATTTGGTTGTATGTAGTTAGCCAGCAGCAAGCCAATACCAATATCTTTGATTATTTAAAGAGTTGATTTAAGAATAAGGAGAACAGACTAGTTACTGCAAACCTGCCAATTTTGCGAAAAAAAAACTGTAGTTTTAATTTATATACGTAAAACTAAGCACAACGAAGTCCCATTTTAAGAGTATAGCTGTGTCATGCACGCTACCTTTCATAGTTTAGCTCATTCCTCTTCGTTATAAAAAAAAAATCGGTAAATTCGCCTTTACCCAGCACTTCTCCTCGTAGAGAATTCCACTAGATATCGATAACACAGTTTATATAGGCAATCTGGTAATAATTTTATACAATTCCGAAATGTATTTCATTCTTTCTATAAAAAAAGATTTTACTCCAGAATATGGAATTTTCCGGAATATTTAAACATTTTCTGAGACCGCCATTTTGTTTCGCCATATAGGAGTCGCACTAGAATCTTACCAGTTTACCTCACACTATATTGTTCCACACTTTATTTTAAATTTCAATTCATTTGAATAAGCAGATTTTTAGTACTGAATTTCTATGTCATGTCATTAGCCGGCCATTTTGTTGTCCGTAATGGATGGACGATATTAGATATTACCTATCGATAGGCGATAGCACATCACCTATCGATATATTTTATTTATCGATATGTCGATAGTTATCGATTTATCTGTCGTACTTACCGATATTTCATTGCTACCTATCGGTATTTGCTACTATCTATCAACATATTTGGGTCTAAAACGATTTGGGAGCCAAAAATTATTGAAGGAAAAAAGAAAGGTCCTTACTTTTATTTGGCGCCTAATTTTTTGTTCGCAAAGATGTCAGAGGGTTAAAAAATGTGCTCATCTCTGTAAATATGTAATCCGTTTATACGTAACTATATATGTTCTACGCTATCTATATTATCGAATACCTATCGGCATTATTGTACATCTATCGGCACTCATCAATAAGTATCGATATATCAATAAAACTCCCATCCCTAATCAGTATATGGAAAAATAATAGATAATATACACTCAATCAGTAGTTTCTTAAATTTTTTTTAACATTTTGTGAGACCGCCATTTTGGCTACCATATTGGATTTTTACCAAAATATTATACTTCTATCCCCATATAACCCTGGATTTTTAATCAAAATTTGAAGTCAATCGATCAAGTAGTTTTTTTAGCGATGCCGCGTACAGACATACAGACGGAAATGGGAGAACATAATCTACAGGATCATAGGAACCCTAAAACGTAAGGATCTGCACAAATCTAGGAGCGTGTTTTTTTTCATGATTACAATTCTTACGAGGAAAGTAAAAAGTAAGTTATTAAGATTTTTAACCGAAAACTTATAAAACGACCCGTAAGTTATTTAATGTAAAATTTGTGAACTGAAACAATCCCGAATTTGCTAATGATATCAAGATACCTAGCGAAGAAATTCACACTACGATTTGCAACAAGAATCTGAATTGCACACTATCAGCTAAGCACAAATCTTTACAATATAGAACTTGCTTGTCCTCCACCCATGAATCAAAACTAGGCAGATCCTACGGTACCCCAAATAGGAGATGACAATGACGAATCTGGCAATTTCAAGAAGAAACCTGCAGTTTGATACAGGAATTCTGGGTAGTAGTAATATAGTTCAGGGGAGGCCGAAGCATACCCGGCGAGCCAGAACTAAGCCTTGCAACTAGCCACCTCTAGCATTTCTTTGAACCTACCAGACCTATTTATGTAGGTCTAGATATACCTTCAATAAATTTTAACTGCGTCTCTCTGCAATACTGCAGCACCAAAAATGTCTTGCTGTAATCTAGCCCTAGCCTCACACATACAGGTCGAATCTTCCTCTATGCCTCGGGACCCCGGTGTATCTCTAATTAACAGTGGCATGTAAGGACCTATATTAAAGATCTTATATTTTGTCTACTTCTTGTGAGCAGCCACGCTGTTTTGGCTTTATCAGGTCCTACGTCGAAGTTCTTTAACTTCCTTTATTGTAGATTTGCCACTCCCCTACTCAATATCTGCCATCTTGAGTTGCTGCCTTGACATTTCTAGAATTGGTTAGCAGGGTGGCTAGTAGCCTCGTTGCCTGCTCTCCCACAGTGACTAAGGCACCAACACAAGTTTTACTACTTTGGTCCTTGCCATTCTTTCTACTCTAACCAAGACCGTACTGACCTTGGGTGAGTTCAGCGCTGCCTGGCTGTCTGTTTCTCTATATACACTACTGTGCCTGAAGACTGCACTGTAGCCATCCTTGGTCCATCAGTGTAGTACAGTAGCTTTTCGTTTGCGAAACTAACTGCCTCGTTATCCCACTCGTCCTTATTTGGAATCATAAGAACGTATGGCTTGTCTATCCTTAATTGTTTGAGATGCGCCCATGACCGAAAATCTCTCCTCACTTCCACCATACGAATGCATCCCTCATACAAAGGTGGTCTGTGATTGCCCCCTTTTTAACCAAACTGGCTAAATAGGGCATGTCCAGCAATACATTTAGCAAACCTAGTAGTACAGTAGCTTTTCGTTTGCGAAACTAACTGCCTCGTTATCCCACTCGTCCTTATTTGGAATCATGAGAACGTATGGCTTGTCTATCCTTAATTGTTTGAGATGCGCCCATGACTGAAAATCTCTCCTCACTTCCACCATACGAATGCATCCCTCATACAAAGGTGGTCTGTGATTGCCCCCTTTTTAACCAAACTGGCTAAATAGGGCATGTCCAGCAATACATTTAGCAAACCTAATGATGCCTAATTACCCAAGTCGTTGAACCCTAGCCAATCTTACGCATGTCGTCTGATTCTCCACCGCTATCCATCAAATTATCAGGCCCAGCTTCTACTCACTGCTCTTATACTATGCTTGCCCCAAAAATTCATCTAAGCTACAGTACCTGAATAATGATATGGCATTGACGTATCTAGTGATGCCAAGAAGAAACCTACAATTTGTTACAGTAGTTCTGGACTGGACATTGTTATCAAAGGAAATACTTGACAATAATCACGTACTCATCCTTATAGATAATATGAACCTATATACTACGTCTTATCAAACAGGAAATTCATTCCGAATGAAAAGTAAACGTCCACACTCCAGAATTCCATTTTTCTAAGAATAGGCTGGCTCACCAATAAACCACCTCCCTATATTATACAATACCTGCATATTCCAAAATAATTAATTCTTCCAAAGAGTCAGCACAGGCTCATGTTGTACGTTCGGTGCAAGTGAACCTTTTGTAGTCCTGCCCTAAGTATGAAGTCGGGTAAGGTAACTAATCAAATTTAACTATTTACTGAAACCAATTAAACTATTTTATGTGCTGAAATAACAATGGCTTATTTATTGCCTACATAAATTTACAGTTTACCACAAATTAATGGGGATTAATTAATTTGTGATGTCACACTAAACAAGCACGACATTTACACTCTAATAATAATTCTTGACTTATTGTATTTCAGAGCTTTTGCATCTTAATTAATTCTTGGTATTTAAAAAATACAATTATTTAAAGTCGTTTTATACCTACATTGATAGCTATATTCAGAATACCTATATCAGAATGAAGGGCATATTTTGGTGTTCTTTTCCATTATGAAATAAAAATAAAATAATAATAATAAATGCTTAGGTAAACTAACTTAGAACATAAGCTTTGACGACACGAGTCAATTAAGAATGGTCCTTATATTTTGATAGTGTAAAATTGTAACTGCTTTCCGATGTTTCGACCTCGATTGCTATTTTGATCCCTGAGGATGAATATACAGAAGGCAAAACGTAGAAATGTAATTCCAATTTGTCACGGTCTAAACTCAATAATCATGATTTCTCAACATGCTGATTTTGTCGGCGAAAACTATTTTAAAAATAGACGTATTAGTTTTAACTGATAAACCTACCTGACTGGCAACTCTGCAGTGATGTCAATTAATCTGTAACACGAAAACAAAAGGTTTAAATAGAAATATAAATAAAACTAAAAAAATACTCTCATCGTACCCTCAGATATTCTACCAAACAGATATTTTGTCTATCCCATCAGGAGGGTACTATACAAAATAGAAACTTTTTTATTTTATTGTCTTTTTTAACCTAATTTATGATATATGATGTTTATTGTGGTTCAACTATAACTATGATTTATATTTTATATATTACAAAATCTAGATATAGCAATTTTAATTTTTTTTATTATTCAAATATAAATTTAATGATATGGAGGGTAAAGTCACAATTGCATTTACTGTTTGTCATCCTTTTTAACACAATGTACCAAAAGTTAAATCGATATATGATTTATAACTACATACATAAACATTTTGTTACAGTGTTGAATTTACTCACTAGCTCAGGAGTAATTCCTTTTCGAAATCAAATATATATATATATATAAATACATGATGCATAGTTAATAAAAACAAATAATTAAACATTCAGTAGAATTCCACTCTAGCCACTGATTCACAGACTGAAGAACTTACTTACTGAATGGTATTTAAATTACATCAGTTATGACTAACAAACTGAATATTACTACGATGTTTGCAAAAACATTATATTAAATTTAAATTAAAACACTTTTATAATTTTACAGTTAAATTGTTAATAGCCCAACGATGGGACCTAATATAAGCTAGGCAAATGCTAAGAAAATGCAATTTGAATTTTGGATGTAGACTCAATAGTTTAAAAAATATTCAAATTTATTGTGTTGATAATTCCTAGAATTTTTTTGTGCTGCTCTCATTTCTAGATTATTGAAGACTAGCGGTAAACCGCTGATAGAACTTGAAGTAAAAACTTTGGACAAATCTTATGTAATCTATGAAACCTGTTGTGAAATCCGTGTAATCTTCGTGAAATCTGTGTAATCCATGTAACCTATTTTACTACAGTATTGCCAAATCGTGTGGTAAACAGAAAAAAAAAGACATGTTCATAACTGTCTATTAGTAACTATTTCATGCGAATGACATAAAAAAATTGATACAAAATTACACGGTTGTACTATTTTTTAAATTTTTGTTTTATATTTCTAATTATCTGAATTACTTTGCAACACTGCTAATGTCTACCCCAAAAGTCCGTGTCAAGAAAAAATATTTTTGACGGTAAAAATATTTTTTAACTGCTTTTATTAGTTTCACTCCTCCGCTTATATGTAAATCTTGTAATTAATTATTTCCACTTAATCGATTAGCTTCAAATTGGCATACCTATAGTATGGCCGCGGATGGCTGTGTCAAGAGGACAAAAGGTCTAAAAATATAATTTTTAGGAAAAAAAAGCACTACTTACGAGGAAAGTAAAAATACAATTCACTTCGTCATACGGGATGCATAAAAAATATAAATATATGAAACATGTCCAAGGTTAAACTATAAACTAGCCTTATTTTTCACTTTAAGGCAAAATGATACAAGAAGAAAATATTTAAAATTCAACATATCAAAATATCAGTTAAATGTTTATAAAAATTTAAAAATCCCATAATTCTTATCATTCTGCATTGACAATCAAAAAAATGCATTGAATATGGATGGAGTGTGGTACTAATTTTGTTTCTCTTGTTATTACGCTACAATCTATTTAGATCAATAAATAATAAGAATAGGTTGAAGTAGGTATTAGGAAAAAAGCAATATTATCCGTGGACATACTGTATACAGTTCGCACGACAATACATATACTTTCGCAAATAATTAATTCAAGAGGACGACTCTGATATGACGGACAAGTATCGTTATTCGATTGGACTGAAAAACGGCATTGATTTAAAAGTAAAAATTTCGAAACTTTAGTCAAAAATTTTAAAATTCAAAATGGCGCCTTGAACACGGACGATAAATTCGGTGACTTTGTCATTCGACTGAAAATCGCTATCTGAAAGTCTTTAAGACTAAAAATATTCCTCTATGTAGCTGTATAATTCTTTTCATGCGACCCTTAGGCACAATATCTCTTTTGGTAAAAGCAAACTAACATATTAAAAATTAAAATTAGAAACAACAAATCAGTGACACTGCATACATACATCACTTTTAATAATTTTAAAAAAGATATATGTATACAATTATAGAAACAACTTAATCGGAGGAGCTCTAAAATGCTTTTAATTTTCAGCGTCTTATTTACCGATGAAGAAAAAAATGTCCCATGTGAAAGTATGTTGTTAGCTTACTGGAAAGTCAGTATTTTTTTTTAATTTTATCTTTTTGTTTACTGTACTATCTACATTCCGATATTCTGTTATAAAATTTAGATAAATTTTATTATAACTGTAAAAAAACAAGGGTTTTTTACTAAACGAATATGCGTTTTTCAAGCTCAACCGCCATAGCACGTATTTAGCTGAATATTCGCCTTATTCTCTACACTAATAAGGTTTTTGTCGGTGACCCACATGGACCCGTTTTGCTGCAAATATTATGTGGTTTATGTGCAACAACAAAATCTATAATTTAAATTCACACCGATAACGTTTTAATAAAAATTAAGAACGGTAAATGAAATGCCCGAAGTAATCACCCCAAAGTTTAATTAGCGATTCTGATAGCACGACAAATATCAACACGTTTATCAACCATTGGTAAAACCACTTTTACTGCGAAATTGTCGATAACAAATTACGCTGCTTCGTAAATCCTGAATCAACCGGCAAATGGAAAACGGAGACTCCATCAAGTATGGTAAATTACTAACCGAGCTCTATCCACCTTGCTTAGTTAGCCTCGTTAGAACAACTAATTTACCGCAGTAATTGGGCTGGTAATTTGACCTAGAACGGCCGTCGAAAAGGCGAAAATTACCTACATCCTACGATCACGTTACATGTCAGCTTGCGACGAGCCAAGTCATAAAATGATAAAAGCCATTACTGAAGTCAAGATTACACATAACATTATACATAATATGTACGAAATTTAGCAAAATAAAAGTAAAAAAAAATGAAAGGAAGTAGTAGGAATATGCAACAATATATAGAAGATATTTGTTATACCTTTTGGTACCATTCGATTAAATAAAAAACATACACCAATGAACATATTTTATCAAATAGAAACGCAATCTTCAACAATGTCTATGATTGCCAAAAAAGTTAATTACTATTGTATATTGGCCCTAATTTTCCATGGTGAATTCATGATGTCGGTCCTCCAACATCATTCTGAACACATAAAAGGAGAACTGTACATCCACCGATGTTACAGAACAATACTTGAATTTTGAATTTTGTTGCCATCTCAGTGGTATGTATTCATTTAACTGACATAGTGCTTCAAAGCCGAGATTGTTTTCTTTGGATTTCTCAGGGAATACATTACTTTCAGGAATTATGGATTTAATTAAAGGCACACTTTTAGTATCAATTTTTTCAATGCATTCAAGTAGGGTAAATGCGAGAGAATTGCCGCATCCGCCATATTTCCTTGAATAAGGGATAAGTTAGGCAACCAAATTTACCCTTGTTAATTAAGAGTTACTTACAAAAGTAAGAATACATTTTCACTGCAAAATTTTGTGTACGTTAAGTGTGATTAGAAACGTAGTTTTATTTAATGTTTGAGCGTTTTACCGGTATTTTAAGGTTATGTTTACAAGTACCATGATAAATTTTATAGGGTTCACCTTCGGTGACCCTAATAAGTAGTCGCGGCGTCTCTCCCAACAAAGGAGAGTTGCCGCATTTTTTGTAAGTAGAGATGTCGCATGCTATTTCTCCAGTGTTATATTGTTTTATTAAGTTGAAATGATTTTTTATAATTAGGAAAATTCCACGAAAATATCAAAGGAAAGCAAGTGCACCCCCAAGGGCCCCGTGCGAGAAGCAATTAATAAAGTTAGATCTAGTGAGATAAGCAAAAGGGAAGCTCATGGATGATAACGTGTCCCACTAAGGACTCTTGTACGCAGAATAGCCAGTGGGAAATTTCGCAAAGGGACCTCGGACCAGAAGGTCCGAAATAAGGAATTTTCTATAAAAAAATTTTTCTGGTGTTCTAGGGTATGAAAACGAAAAGCGATTGATTGCTCACATACAACGACTCGCAGCGGCTGGATTTGCTCCTAACATAAATACAGCTATTCGGCGGACTTACAACTTTACCGAGAACCTAAAATCGAAACATAAATTTTCCTCCGATAAAGCCATAGCAGGTTATTCTTGGCTTTCATCATTTTTGGAAATGAACCCCGAATTGTCGATAAGGCAAGCTGAGGGATTGTCATTATCAAGAGCTCGGGGAAGAAACCTCAAATGTTTTTCAACTATTAAATGATACAAAAAGTCATCCTATATAAACGCGGAATTATTTCTCAAATAGTTATAAGAGCAGTTTATTCCCAATAAACCACCCGGTAAATGTTTACTAATCTTAGACGGCCACACTTCACACAGTACTGATGGCGATATGTTGCAAGTGACTAACGATACCATTATCTTGTATTTACCAAGCCACTGCACGCAGGCTCTTCAGCCCCTAGAACGAAGCTATTTTTAAGTCATTTAAAAAACGGCAGATTTACGTCCCAGCTCAGAATCGCCTTCCACAAGCTCAGAATTACCCACTACAAGCTCAGAAGTACCCTACACAAGCTCATACACTCCTATTCAAGCCAGTATAAATTCTCCTAGTAGGAACGTCCAAAAATTACTGCGTCAAAATATCTGCATGAAGTATCTCCAGTTTCAAAAATACCTGTATCTGTCAAACAAAGGTTCAAATAAAGCGCAAGTGTGCTAACATCACTAAACAAACTAAAGACAAAAAGGATTCTCCATAATAAAGCAAAAAAGACCCCGGTGACAGAAAAGAAAAAAAACTAGAAGAACAACAATAGAGCGAAAGCGATGATGCGCCCCTAGTCTATGGAGGAGTCTGGAAATAATTTCTTGATAGAATTATTCACAAGTCCTCAAACTATAGAATGGTTAATTTTTTCGAGTATTTTGCAAGCAACTAAGTAGGATAAAGAAGATTTAAGAGAAACTTTCCAAGTACCAAATTTGCTACGTAACGACCACGTGAATCCGTGTTATCGTCGGAAATCTAAGTTAGGGCTATTTCCTATTTCATACGGTATTTCTTTCTTCGAGCACACTTTGGTAAATAACGGTTTAATAATTTTTACGTAATGGCGACTCATCCGGAATATTTTGATTTATACAGTACAAAAAACGAGAGTCGAGAATTCATGTTCATGAAGTTTTTAGATACAGACCCACTAGAATCGTAAAAAGTTGTTTTTTTCTGCAGCGTGTTACTTCTAACAAACTACATTGTTCATTGTTTTTGCAAATGCGACAAAATAATTAGAAATATGCATAACTAACCAATATGTTGAAAATATGAAAAAAGCCAATAAAAAAAGTAAAAATATATAAATTCGTAAGCAAAAATGCATTTGAATATAATCCGGTCCTTAAGACCGAATGATCTAATTACAAAAGAATCTGGTAATATTGAAAGCCAAAACAAATAATTACTATTACCTTATCAAACGCATGTTGTTTACTAAATTTTGATATCCCCGTTAATTTCCGACAAAATGGCGTTTACAATTTTAAGTGAAACAGCCATAAAATTTGACATAATCTTCAAAATAAATAGTTCGCAAAATTTAATGAACTCAGATAAGTAAATAAGTTTACCAAAAATATGTATATATAAAATTACTCCTCTTGCGCCCTTATTCAAGTTGTAAACTCTCTGGATGTTAGGTAGGGTAAAAAAGTTCGCCAAATTTCTTTGAGTTCAGATAAATAAATAAGTTTACCAAAAGTACGTATATATAAAATTTTACCTCTTGCGCCTCTATACAGGTTGTAAACACTTCGGATGTTAGGTAAGTTAAGAAATCGTTTACATTTTTGAGGTCAGTCCTCATTAATTTGAAATGCACTACACCTATAATTTATATTTAAATTAAATTTAGTCTTTTAATATTATAGGTTAGGAACGAAATAGGTTGTTAACCAGTAAAACACTACTCTGCTTTAATTTCGTTTTTTTTTTCGTTCACGTCATCGCCGTCCTCCTCTCTTCACGTGCTTTATCCTAGAAAAATGTTAACGGTTAGGCCCGGGGGGTGAAGAATGGAGGAAATTTTGTTTATTCATGTTACTTACTGGTCTATTATACATATTTTTAATTCATATTATCTCGAAATAATAGGTCTTCGGCATTTTAACAAAAATATATTTTTACCACGCCTTTATTAGCTTCACTTATGTGTACGTTTGTATGTTTGTCTGGTTCAAATCTTGTAATGGATTTTTTACCCACTTCCACAAAGTCAACATGCTTACAAATTTTGTAACTTGTGTAAATTGGACTGAAAATTGGAATTTTGGTTTATTTCATGCTGCAAATTATGAATTTTTAGTCAACACTTAAAAATACAAAATTCCAGCTCCAAGGCGGACGAATTTTATGATTCTACCATTTGTGAAAATTTGAAGTGAAAATTGCTATCTAAAGTGTTTCAGTGGGCAATTTATTGCTTAATATTTAAAGATTCAATATCGCGCCAAATTTAAATGTATTTAATAAATTGTTCTTATTAGTGGTAGCTTGACCTGATGATATTGGCCTTTTTTATGTTGCTGGCGTTATTTTTTTGCCAAGATTTCTTTCTTTTCGTAGTGAAAAACTCTACAAATAGCCTTACCTAAAATTTTCAAGGGTCCCAAGAAAAGGATGAGTATACCTAAAAAAACAATTTTAATTTTTTAACTGAAAATAAAATAAATCCTGTTATTTCACATACCCTTAAAAAAGAGTATAAAGTACCACTGTCTATAAAAGCTGTTATTTTTTTAAACAATTTATTTGACTGCCATATAGTTTCGCCTAATGGATTCGTACCAAAGTATTATTATTTCATCCCTATTTCACACAATTTCTGTTCAAAATTCAAACTCATTCGGAAAAACACTTTCAATATTGATTTTTTAAACTTTTCATTTCGTTCTGCTCCTCCTGCAAAATTTACAAGCAGTTTTTTTGATACTGATTCTTTAAACAATTAAGTGGGCCGCCATTTTGTTGCCCTATATTCGATTTTTAGCAAAATATTACCAGTTCATGCCATACAATCCTTTAGTTTTGAACAAAACAATAAAATTACCTTTTAGTTAAATTAAATTAATATCCAGTGGATCTGACTTGAAAGGATATTGGACTAACTCTAAAACCTTTCAACGTCTTATTAACCGACGAGAAACAAAATCCAAAATAAAAGTTTGATATTTTTTAAGGTAATAAATAATATTTAGTTCCGATATTCTATTATAAAATTCAGATAAATTTTATTTAAACGGTTTCTTCCCTAGACTAATTAGGTTTCTGTCGGTGACCCATATTGACCCGTCATACGGTAGATATCATGTTATTTATATGCAAAATCGCGGATTTAAATTCACCCCGACATCCTCTTAATACCTAACAAAAGCAGCGTAGTCCATTATTAGACAATTAGACATAATCCCCAAACTAACTTAAGCTGTACATACTGAATTGCTTACGTAATTTGCTCTCTAATTGGCATTTGATCGAGAATCCAACAATTACGTTAGAATGCGTAATTGGAATGTGTATTACTATGCTGAAATTGTATTAAATTAGACAGATGACAGATGGAAAGTATGGCTGGTAGCAGAAGAGACAACTGGCCACTGGGCAGTTGTTCATTTAGATTGCTTCCGGAAACTAAATTATAGCAAAAACAAGATTAATGACACTACATTTTTTTTATTTTTTAGTATTTTCCACGTTAAGTATTTTGGCTTATTAACTGTAAGAAAACGAACTCTCTTCTACCCGGTATAATAAAAATCCTCGAATTTTATTTTTTAATGTACAGGGTGTCTGGATTTCGATGGTTTTACGGGGTATCTTGGTTATTCCGAAAGATGCGGTTTTCAAATCACTGCGCAACTTCTTTTGTGAAACGAAAGATGCCGTATTAAAATTTTCTTTATTTGACCATCATTTTGTTCCTCCATCATGAATTAGTAAACTGCGGGACACGAAAGAAAAATGGGCGGAGTCAATCGGTTTAGGAAGGTCGGCGAAGAAATCTCTTTAAACCAGTGGTGTCCCGTCGTTCTTTAAATGATATGGCACTCCTTTTTGACTATACGCACTTCAGATAATTAAAACATGCAACTATGCTTAATGAACCTTTATCTATATTTGTCTGTTTTCTTTCGTGTACCGCACTTCTATATCTCTTTTTTGTTGCAAAAATGGCGAACTTTCGTATTTTAAAATGATTTAATTTTGATTTTTCTTCGATCGATTTACCTATAAATATATTTTTTCTTGAGTTCTGTCATTAACGTTTCCCAGGCTACTGCCTACGTCCACTATTATTGGACCACCCAGTATAGTGATACACGATTTACAAGTCAAGTGAACGATATTTATCAAAATTTTAATTTATGCAGTTCGACTTTGGGCTACTCGGGTATGCCAAAAATGGCCGTCTGTCTCCGTTTGTCATATTACTTTATACATTGGCCGTCATTGTGAAGTACTATACAGATCGTTTCCTAATTGCGTGCTGATGTTAAAGGGGGTGTTTTTATGTCCTAAAAGTCTTAACTTTTGAGATACAGGATGGTAAAGTTTAAAAAGAAAAAATTTTTTTTCATCCCAATTTTGATGCTATTGTAGATAACTGCATGAAATTTGATACACGTCTTCTATGCACTAAGGAGCATACGGATTTACCCAGGTTAATTACATACGCACGCCACTGCTAGAAATTTCAAAAATTGATTGTTAAAAAAAACGCCCTTTTATGCATAAAAGAGGTGTATCAAATTTCACACAGTTATTTATTCTATAATAACATCAGAATTAGGATTTTAAAAAAAAGTTTTTTTAAAACCCTGCATGTCCAAAGTTAAGACTTTTAGGTTCATATTAAACTTTTTTCTTAAAAAGGTCCAAGAAACACCTCCCTTTAACATTAGCACGCAATTAGGAAACGCCTTGTATAGTACTTCACAATGACGCCCCCTGTACAAAGTAATATGACAGACGGAGACAAACGGTCACTTTTGGCATACCCGAATAGCCCAAAGTCGAACTGCATAAGTTAAAATTTCGATAAATCTTGTTCACTGGAATCAGTGCTGGCTCCCCTACTATAACTACATTGATGTGTTAATTTTGGAAAAATATGAGTTCTGTAGTTTTTCAAATACTAATCGCAATGTTACATATTTTTTGACACCCGGTATTGAACAGAAAATTAATTATTTTGAAGCAGTTTATTGACAGCTAATTTATGAACAATTTTACAAAATATACGAAAAAAAACTAAGCCATTTTTGAGGTTGACGGCTGTGATTCTAATTGTTCGATTCCTTCTAAATCGTTGTCTTCCTCTGAAAATGATGAGGTTTTGTCCTCACTACTTGAAGATCCCAGTGTGATAACTAAATCATCAATAACCGTTTCAATTTTGCCATCTACTTCCCAGTATTTATCTTCAATAGAACGAACATGTTTAACATACGATTTCCAAATTTCAGCCGTAATTGAGTCAATCTGTCCTAATGTTATTTTATTTAAATCTTTAATTGAAAGTTCACCGGAGTTGCCCTTGAGAATATATTTTTTTACTCCTGCCCATGCAAGTTCAAGGGTTGATATTACTTCATATAATTGATATTTTCTCCATGTTGGATCACATACAAGATTGTTCGATTTAGGCCACGATATCATATCAGCTTTTGTAGAGTATTTAGTTGGCACTTTATCTTCTACGTGAGAATGATAAGACGCATTATCCATTACCACGACTGATTTGGGAGGAATGTTAGGTAGAAGCTTCTCGAGCAACCACTTTTCAAAATTATCTCTATTGATCTGTCCACGATAGTCTCCAGTTGTTAGTCCCGAGCGAAAAACTAAAGCAGCACCTGGAACAAATCCGGCTTCTGAACCAGCATGAACTATAATAAAGCGACTACTAGAGCGGATTCCCTGAACAACACCTGTAACACTTTCACTTTGCCAGCATTTGTTCACTGTCATATCATTATCTACCTAGGTTTCGTCTAGATACACAATATTGCGTCCTTCTTGCCTATATTGCCTTACAGTTGATAGATATTTCACCAGCCAGTGAAAAATATTAGGTCTCTCAATGAGCAATTTTCGTTTATTTTGGCACTTGCGCCAAACAAAACCATTTGATCGTAAAAGCCGATTTAAGGTTTTATACCCGTACGGAAAATCTATTTTGTTCTTTACAGCACGAAGTAGGGGTTTGCAGGTCGGAACCTTCTTCAAGTTTATATAAAAATCCTCTATTGTTCGATGAATTACTTGAAAATCACCATCGTCAATTTTATCTTTGTATGATAATCGGGGTCTTTTTTTACCAGGAGATTTTAAAGGTGAAGTAGAACATGAGCGATCATTATGTTCTCATTGAATTTTTCTTACACTACTTTCCGAAACACCAGTGTAAAATGCAGCGCGTTCTGTTCGATTTTGAATTGGAATAGTCAAACTATTATTTTCAGCTTCTCTAGTACAGGCGTCTATAACGCTCGCAATAACTTCACGTGCACCGCTTCGAATTGTTTTTCCTCTTTTGCTCGCCATCGTTACTTCGAAATACTAATTCAAAATAGCTAGAACCTTCTAGCGGCAAGAGCATGGATACTCTAGGCACATCCCAATTACAAGTGGACCATTGCGAAATTTACTAAATCCTCGATTAATTTTTCGTACCGCTTAGCTGGTGCACGTTATAGGTGAAGCGGCAAACTATTACAACAAATAAAATAACATAAAATTTATTTGCGTACACAAATTTTACTTTTCCGCTTGCTTAAGACCTGAACCATTTTGGATTCGTACTAAACTGTGACCGGTTGACTCCGACATAATACTTGATGTTTTTGCAAAATCTGAGATAAATTAAATGAGTAGGTTTTAATCAACAATTTTTTTAACATTTCACTAGACCGCCATTTTGTTTCGTCATATTGGATTTTTACCAAAATGTTACCAGGTCATCCCCATATGATCCTTAATTTTTGACCAAAATTTAAAGTCAATCGGGTAAGCAGTCTTTAAGCGATGCCTCGAACTAATAGACGGACAAACAGACAGACAACTAAAATACTACTAATCCAACTCACTTAATACGGCACAAAAATCAAATGTGATAAAGAGACGAACAGGGAAAATTTTGGCGCGGAATTCTATAAGGGAAAAAAATAAAATGACGACCTAATGAAATGTGAACAGTCATTAAAATTCCATTCAAGTAAATAACTTAAATATCTCAATACATGAAAGTTAGGGAGATGAAAACTGAACGTTTTATTCCAATCTGAATGATTGTAAAAAAAATTACATTATCATAAGTTCTCATTTGCGCATGCGCATATGACTGTCCAAGAAAACGGCGACTTTGGGCTTCACAAACCATAGAAAATATTAAATAATAAATGAATATCAATAAAAGAGAATTAAAAAAATTTTGTAAATTTCATCGTAATGAATAGAAAACTTGCAAACCATACCAATTCGCCAAAAACCCACTTAATTCAATAAATAAGACTGTAAGAAATACTTGTCTTACAAAAAAAAACAGATTATTTTCTATCTGGAAACTAAATTAAATTTAATTATTTATACAGATTGGCTATGACATCACACCGTGCTATGACGATTTTTTACTTAATGGTGTATTCTTGTTTTATTCTTTACAAGTTTTAAATACTAAAGCTATTAGTATTTTTCTCTCCTAGATATGACGTTTGAAAAGATCATCGAAGTCGGTTAGTGTTTTTCGAGTTATCAATTAAACAGTGGATCTAGCGAACGTTTTTTGCGACACTACCTTATCATCCATATCTACCAAACCGAAAATAGTATAGCAATACTTTTTTATCGTTCAAGAACCCCAAGACTGGACCAAAAGCGTGCCAAATTTCAATTATTTATTCCTAGCCGTATTTCAGACATTGTGACTTAAAGGTAAAAAGTACGTTTGACACGACGACCACGAGCACATATATATGTTACCGTAAAAAGCCGAAATCCGTCATATCGCGATCAACTAGTAAAAACGCGGAGTTTCTAAGAGTGTTAGTAATATTGTGCGGGACACGAAAGAAAACCGGGGAGTCCTTAAAATAAAGGTTCATAGTTAAGCAAGCGGAAAAGTAAAATTTGTGTACGCAAATAAATTTTATGTTATTTTATTTGTTGTAGTAGTTTGCCGCTTCACCTATAAAGTGCGCCAGCTAAGCGGTACGGAAAATTAATCGAGGATTTAGTAAATTTCGCACTGGTCCACTTGTAATTGGGATGTGCCTAGTCTCCATGCACTTGCCACTAGAAGATTCTAGCTATTTCCAGTGGCGCCTATACATTTCGAGCATTTGTTTTCATTTCTATATAAATGCGTTGCGTTGAATTTGAATTATTATTTCGAAGTAACGATGGCGAGCAAAAGAGGAAAAACAATTCGAAGAGGTGCACGTGAAGTTATTGCGAGCGTTATAGAAGCCTGTACTAGAAAATAATAGTTTGACTATTCCAATTCAAAATCGAACAGAACGCGCTGCATTTTACACTGGTGTCCCGGAAAGTAGTGTAAGAAAAATTTAAAGAGAACATAATGATCGCTCATGTTATACTTCACCTTTTAAATCTTCTGGTAAAAAAAGACCCCCATTATCATACAAAGATAAAATTGACGATGGTGATTTTCAAGTAATTCGACGACTATCAACTGTAAGGCAAAATAGGCAAGAAGGACATAATATTGTGTATCTAGACGAAACCTGGGTAGATAATGATATAGCAGTGAACAAATGCTGGCAAAGTGAAAGTGTTACAGGTGTTGTTCAGGGAATCTGCTCGCTTTATTATAGATCATAATGGTTCAGAAGCCGGATTTGTTCCAGGTGCTGCTTTAGTTTTTCGCTCGGGATTAACAACTGGAGACTATCATGGACAGATGAATAGAGACAATTTTGTGTGTTGTGTGGTTGCTCGAGAAGCTTCTACCTAACATCCTCCCAAATCAGTCGTTGTAATGGATAATGCGTCTTATCATTCTCACGTAGAAGATAAAGTGCCAACTAAATACTCTACAAGCTGATGATATCGTGGCTTAAATCGAACAATCTTGTATGTGATCCAACATGGAGAAAATATCAATTATATGAAGTAATATCAGCCAACAAGCTTAGAGAAAAAAAAGTATAAAATTGACGGTCTTTTACGTAACCTCGGTCATACACATTTAAGGCTGCCTCCATACATGTGCGACCTCAACCTTATTGAACTTGCATGGCCAGGACTAAAAAAATATATTCGAGAGCGCAACACCGGAGAACTTTCAATTAAAGATTTAAATAAAATAACGTTAGAAGCGATTGACCCAATATCGGCTGAAAATTGGAAATAGTATGTTAAACATGTAGTAAGAACATGGAAGTAGATGGCAAAATTGAAACGGTTATTGATGATTTAGTTATCACACTGGGATCTTCAAGTAGTGACGACGAAACCTCATCATTTTCAGAGGAAGACAACCATTTAAAAGGAATCGAACCATTCACCGAATCACAGTCAACCTCAAAAATGGATTAGTTTTTTTCATATATTTTGTAAAATTGTTCAAAAAGTAGCTGTCAATAAACTGCTTCAAAATAATTAATTTTCTGTTCAACACCGGGTGTCGAAAAATATCTAATATTGCAATTAATATTTGAAAAACTACAGAACTCATATTTTTCCAAAATTAACACATCAATGTAGTTATAGTAGGGGAGCTAGCACTGATTCCAGTGAACAATATTTATCAAAATTTTAACTTATGCAGTTCGACTTTGGGCTGTTCGGGTATGCCAAAAGTGACAGTTTGTCTCCATCTGTCATATTACTTTGTACAGGGGGCGTCATTGTGAAGTACTGAAGGGTGTTTCCTAATTGCGTGCTAATGTTAAAGGGAGGTGATTCTTGGACCTTTTTAAGAAAAAAGTTTAATATGAACCTAAAAGTCTTAACTTTGGAGATACAGGGTTTTAAAAAAACATTTTTTTAAAATCCTAATTCTGATGCTATTATAGATAAATAACTGTGTGAAATTTGATACACGTCTTTTATGCATAAAAGGGCATTTTTTATCAACAATCAATTTTTGAAATTTCTACCAGTGGCGTGCATATGTAATTAACCTGGGTAAATCCGTATGCTCCTTAATGGATAGAAGACGTGTATCAAATTTCATGCAGTTATCTACAATAACATCAGAATTGGGATGAAAAAAATGTTTTCTTTTTAAACTTTACCATCCTGTATCACAAAAGTTAAGACTTTTAGGACATAAAAACACCCCTTTAACATCAGCACGCAATTAGGAAACGCTATGTATAAAGTAATATGACAAACGGAGACAGACGGCTACTTTTGGCATACCCGAGTAGCACAAAGTCGAACTGCATAAATTAAAATATTGATAAATCTCGTTCACTGGATCTGATGCTGGCTGCCCTTGTAAAATCTGGACTTGTAAATCGTGTATCACTATACTGCGTGGTCCAATAATAGTGGACGTAAGCAGTAGCCCGGAAACCGTTAATAACAGAACTCAAGAAATGATATATTTATAGGTAAATCGATCA
Source organism: Kuschelorhynchus macadamiae (assembly GCA_030620095.1). Lineage (NCBI taxonomy): Eukaryota > Metazoa > Arthropoda > Insecta > Coleoptera > Curculionidae > Kuschelorhynchus > Kuschelorhynchus macadamiae. The sequence continues at coordinate 4,863 of JAUTXW010002189.1, read as the reverse complement.
AGGAAAATCAAAATTAAATCATTTTAAAATTCGAAAGTTCGCCGTTTTTGCAACACAAAAGAGATATAGAAGTGCGGTACAGGAAAGAAAACAGACAAATATAGATAAAGGTTCATTAAGCATAGTTACATTTTTTAATTATCTGAAGTGCGTATAGTCAAAAAGAACGACGGGACACCACTGGTTTAAAGAGATTTCTTGGCCGACCTTCCTAAACCGATTGACTCCGCCCAGTTTTCTTTCGTGTTCCACATTTTATCGGATTCTTACTAGTTATATCCAGTTATGAGTGTTGGTAACAGTAAAATGCCGAATAAAAAGATAATTTTGGTATTTTACAGTAATAGTAAAAATGGGATCTATAAAAAAAGGATATGTTTCTAAGTTTTGTATCAATAAGAAACAGTAATATTGATAAAATTCTAAAACAAGTCAAAAGAAATATGTTGCTAACAAACTTTTCGAACGCACTATGTTGTAACATATAAGAAAACTAGAAAATACGTACATTGTTAATCCTATTTTCAATCAACGTCTCTAACAAATGCCTACTATAAAAACTATTATATAAAAACTTAGTAAATATAGAGAGAGCGAAAGATTGAAAATATACTCAAAAATATCTTAAACCTTGTTAACTACAGTAAGAAACTGCAGGGTACGTGCTGCATTAGATAGTGCTATTGGCGACGTTGTCAAGTTTACGGTTTTCATAAGAAATCGGCCTACTATTTAAAGGGCATAACACAACTATTTCAACCAATACCAAAGGACAAAGGATCACGCACACACCATCGGTTTCGGTAAAGTTAAGTGAATATGTTTGATATGTTGTAGTTCTTGACCTCCTGAATAAAAGATACCGTGGGCCCAATCTAATCCTACGAATAGTTTTTAATACACAGGCTATTAAAGTTTGCCTAAATCTCATATAAAATACATAGGGAAGATAGGATGACCCAAAATAAGAAAAAAGTTTTATATGAATATAGGACCCTAAAAAACAATACTACACCCTGAAACTCGAAAATAAAGCATTTACAGACCTATTTTCATATAAAACTTTTTTCTTATTTTGAGAAGTATTTTACGTTAAATATTTTGAAAATACCAATTTGGTGTCATACTGTTTTCTCCATGTTTTATATATGGGGTTTGGGCAAACTTTAACCCCTGTATATTAAAAACTAGTCGTAGGATTAGATTGTGTCCATGGTATCGTTTACTCAGGAGATCAACAACTAGTCATTTCCTAAAAACTTACATTAAGGTTAAATTTTCAAGACTATATTAAAATATTTTTTTTTGCCTTAAATTAAACTCATTTAGCCACGATTTTGTTATGCTATTTTATTAAAAAAGCCTCAAATAAAAACCAGAATCCAAATGATAACTCAGGGATAGATAAATAGGGACACACCCTTCTCGCCCTGGGGCCAGCTCAGGACGTTTTTTATTACGTAGGCAAGACAATTAACAGGTATGCTTGGATAGATATAATGTACATACAAGGAAACAACAACAGAGGAAACAAAGCTAACTACTGTACTAATTGAAAATATTCTAAGTCTAAATTCTTACGCTGCATCTTTTTAAGTACTCCAAGAATATACTTTCTAAATTATTATTTTTTACTACATGTCGCATTAATATCGAGCGTAATATTGCCAATAATTTTAATTGGCCTAATTTTGAAATTATATAGGATACAGCTTGTGTGTCGAGCTTGCAATTGAACAAACGGTGATTTAGATCGTCATAGCTTTCATTATCACAAGAGCATAGAGGACTATTGCTGAGACTCATTTTGGAAAGGTGACTATATTTTGAAAAGGTGACTATTGACATTTGCATGCCCAAAATAAATTGAAAATAAGATTATTGAGTATTATTAGAATATTCCTGATAATGTCTTTCCCAATCTTCCCAAGGGATATCATTAATTCGCAATTCAGAGGAACATGCTTCCTTTGTATCCTTATCAACTTGTTCGTTGCCAGCTATACCAGTCTGGCTCTTGACCCATATACAAATTATTTCCACTTCGTTGGAATAAAGTTTTAAACGGTAATTGAGGATGTTTGCGACAATTTGACATTTACAATGTGAATTGTTTTTAAGGGATAAAAGTACAGATTGTGAATCCGACAAAATTGTAACCTTTTTTATGTAATTATTAATGTAAATATACTTCAGTGATTTTAATATTGCAAAAGCCGTAGCTGTTTAGATTGATGACATATCATTACATTTAAATTATTTAATTATGTTGTCTTGACGAATAGTAAATGCACAACCTGTTTGGAACCGTCGTCGGTGAAAAGTTTTCAAAACCCTTTATAATTATCTAAAACACTTTTCAGTATAATTGAGTTTAATGACTGAAAGTCTGTAAATTGAGGTAAGACGACTTGTATTTTTATTTGAGTTATTTCTAAATGAGCTTCAAAAACAAAATGGACATAATTTTTAATTACAAAATCATGCTGTCTGCTAGTGGATGTAAATGCTTCGGCTAATGCTGGGCCATTTTTATTTGACCAATATGATAAGGTAAGGTTCGAAATAATTAATTTGTAAATTTTATCAATCAGACCATTGTTATCTCATATTTCTAATTACAATTCTTTTGGCGGCCAGGATTTTACGGAAGTGTAGGTGTCGAGCGCATTGCTGCCAGTATAAGTCTGAGGGCCCTAAATTGAACACAGTCCCCTTTATTAAATCGTTGTTTCGTGGCAGAGCCATAGAATATATATAAAATATATTTGCTTTCAAGCTTTTCTCAAAAATATTTATTCATAAATAAGTCCCTATATTTTCACATTGTTAATATTTTAAAATTGATTTGACTAATGTATACTTAAACCCTCGTATTCACTAAAAAGGTTTAAGAATTACACCAGGTCCAGTTGCCATGGTACTTAAAACTCTCAATTCGCCAATTATATTTCGCTTATGACACTGTCATTTTGTAATTGTGACATTTAGAAAATTTATTTGTTCAATTGTTAAAAATGTGATCTTAAACCTATTACTGTCAAGTTAGACCTGATCTAAATTTAAACCTCTTTAGTGAATGCGGGTGAAAATGTTTACTCGAGACAAACTTTCTATCTATTCGACCCATATGTCATTGTTTTAACTTAGTACTATAATCAGCGCAAGCATTACACATTGCAATTATCAAATTTGGCAATACATCGAAAATGATAGAAATCTAGATTATTATGCGACCTAAATATTTAAAAAAAAATATTGCAAAGTTATTATAATTAAACAAATTTTGCAACTGCCAACATCCGTAAGGTTAACGTACTTTAAATGTGTAAATGACGGATTTATATACAATGAACTAGTGGGTTGCTGAACAATTTTATAGATTAAAGCCGGCATTATTCCTCTTGCTACAAGTATAATTAACAGGGTTACAACCGTTACGAGTTCAATGTTGTATCTTATATTCAAAATAGAATTGGTACAAAAAATATGTAACAAAAAAAAAGTAATTATTTTTCGACATAGACGATATATCTAATATAAGCTGAAATAATATTAGAAAATTTCTTTTCATTTCATAGCTATTAACTAATGTGTAAGTACAGTACGGTTGCCACTCCTGCAGAAAGCAGGCCACCCAACTTTACTCAGAAACCAAACGGTAGTGTTTTCCGAGCTATCGAAATATTGCATCAAATAAACTTTTTGTAGAAATATTCGTCCTTTATATTATAAGCCGATTTGATAGATGAAATATTTTTTTGTATCTGATTTTTAAATTTCGCATGACATTTTAGCTCAAATCGATAGAATTTTTCTAAACATTTTAAAAATACATAGACTACTTGGTAATATTCAAAGGCGAATATCTGGAAAACTGCAAAATATGAACATATAATATATATTATTGAAACCTGGAGCAAAAGCCATATCGAGGTTTACCAAAAAATTATGGGATTATGCATGAACATTTTGTTGCTGGTGTCGTTTCTGGCTAATCCGGAAGTGAAATTTAGAAGTCGAATATAGTCTTATAATATACATATTCAATGGTTTTCTTAATGTTATATTCCGAAAGTCAACAGAAAACAAGTTAAATTTGTGAATTTTTATTCTAGTTAAACCAAAATAGAATAAAATGAAGTGGCCCGCTCTCTGTACACCGTATTCCACATAATGCTATCTGGAAACCCGTAATAGATACGAAAAAAAGTTTCATACAAAAGTTTCTTTAAATTTGAAGTTCTTTTAAAATATAATGTTTAAAAAGTAGCAAAAAGCTAAAATTGGGCGTGTTGGGGAGAATACAAAATTTTTGTCCACATCTATACAGGGTGAACCTTTTTAACGTAAAAAAAGTCGATTTTTTTTAATAGAACACCCACTATGTTTTTTATTTATCCAAATGATCATAAAAATACCTCTATATATATATATATATATATATATATATATATATATATATATATATTTTTTTTTTTGTTAATTAGGTAGGTAGGCATAGGTTAACCTATGCCCAAGAAAATAATTAACAAAATATTTATATATGGTTAAAGAAAAAAAAAACGAAATATATATATATATATATATATATATATATATATATATACCTAAATTCAATGGTTATAGAGAAATTCACTATTTAACAGAAGATCTCAATTATTTCTTGAATATTGTGATGCTGCGTACTCAAAAAAAAACTAGTAGGCCATGGAATGGATAATATAACTACTTATTTTAAATTTGATAGTTTTTTAAATTAATTTGTATTTGTAGTGGTTGTTGTTTTATTGAAATCATTTAAATTTAAAATAACTAGACTTTAAAAACGTTTCCTTGTATCGGCGTTTACTTGTTCTATTT